>JADLZN010000969.1:0-296673 GCA_018155175.1 Sinocyclocheilus anophthalmus
AGGACAGAGCTGCTTGTACTTCCTCAGAAGGCATCTGCAAAAAACTGCTGCAGATGTTCTATCAGACTGTATCAGACTGAGGGCGAGTGTCCTCTTCTATGCAGTGGTGTGCTGGGGAGGCGTGAAAGTCAATGCTGGCATTCCTCACTGTTCTGGACCATACTACATATTATTCACTATGTACCCTTCACTCTTTGTGTTTTGCACAGGACTTCTTTATTAACAATTTACACAGGGCTTAAATGTAAATGTATTACCTATAAATTGTTTAGTATTTTATGCATGCCTTTATTATTATATATCTCATTGTGCCTAAGTTTGTGGATACTGTTTGAATTTGTGAATGAATTTCCCACTGGGATGAATAAAGTATCTATCTATCTGTCTATTCATCTATCTATCTACAGTAATGCTTGAAAGTTTGTGAACCCTTTAGAATTTCCTACAGTTCTACATAAGTTTACACCCAAACATAATCAATTTTCGCACAAGTCCTGAAGCAACAAAGCAACACAATTAAACAATGCTACAAAAATACATATATATAAAGTATACTCCCATGTATATTTATTCAGTAAATGTCCCATATTACATTCTGTTAGCGAGCAACTATGTGAATCTCTAGGATTAGCTGTTGATTTGAAGGTGAAATTAGAGTCCATCTGTTCATAGGTGTTTTTAATCAGTGAGATGACTGTCAGGTGTCAGTGTGTGCCCTGTTTTGTTTAAAGAACAGGGATCTATCAAAGTTGGGTCTTGTTTGTGGAAGTGTATCATGGCACATACAAATGAGATCTCTGAGGACCTCAGGAAAAGAGTTGGTGTTGCTCATCAGGCTTGAAAAGGTTACAAAACCATCTCTAAAGATTTTGGAATCCACAAATCCACAGTCGGACAGATTGTGTAGAAATGGAGTAGATTCAAGACCACTGTTACCCTCCCCAGGAATGATTGACCAACAAAGATCACTCTAAAAGCAAAACGTGTAATAGTCTGCGAGGTTGCAAAGGAACCAAGGGCAACTTCTAAGCAACAAAAGGCCTTTCTCACATTGGCTAATGATAATGTTTTGAGCCTGCAGTTGTATCCGAGAACGCTGAACAACCAGGTGTTCCATGGCAGAGGTCGGCAAGAGAAGCCACTGCTCTCTAAAAAGACTTTTGCTCTGACAGCATCTGCCGTTTGCTAAGACATTTGGACCAAGCAGATGAAATACTTGAGAAATGTTTTGTTGTGGATGTGAACCAAAATAGAACAATTTGTTTTAGCGAATGAGGCAGTGTTATGTTTGAGGAACGAAAACACTGCATTCCATCCTAAGAACCTTTCCATCGGTTAAACAGTGTATGGTGGTCTTATGCATGGTGGGGCTGGTTTGCGCAAAAATCTGGTCCCGGCCTGCTGCCATCATGCTGAAACAGATGATCTGATTATCCAGAAATTCTAAAGGAGAAAATATCAGGAACCGCGAAACAAAAGAACAAGGAAACTCCTTGCGTCCGAGAGGGGCGCAGGCTTCCGCTCCTTGCTATTCTCTCCAGCTTCTCTCCCAGCGCTGGAGCGCTGCGCTCCGATCTTTACCGTTTCACTACTTCCTGCCTTTATCGGTACGCCTCTTTGTTCCACATAACTTTTCCTCTTTGTTTTTACATGCCGTCCAGCTCTTTCTTTCGGCGTTGCTCGGGGGGGGGACTCGGCAATGTCCATCCTGTGGCATGACGCTCCTCTCTCTTCATCAAAAGTGACACCCCCTTAATGTGATTGGGCTTCTAGTTTGTTTTGGTACGCATTGTCTAAAGCGTACATACCCCAAACCTTAGTCCTGAAGTCACCAAAAAGAGCAATTAAGCTTCCTCGCAAACTTGAGGCATCTATGTAATTTGGTTATATATATAGTCACTTGGATTATGTCGGCTGGAACATGTCTCTGAAATGCAGTGGTTTTTAAAACTGTCCCGGAATGTAAAACTTAAGTGGTCAGAGAGGTCTAGTTGTGAGAAAAATACGATGCTGTTCAGGTCTGCATCATTTTAGAAAGGCGGCAGAATCATAACTGGATTTGGAGTTTTAGGATTCGATCTAGATATATTTAACATTAGTGTTTGAATAACTTGTTTCATTGTCGTTATATTTCCTACGTTCTGTAAGGGCACGTAATAAGACATTTTTATAATGGGTTTATTGGAAGGTTTATTTTAAGATCACTTCATTAACAGTGTTTTTATTTTTTCAAGATCTAATAAAATTTAAATTGTAGCTCTCAAAGTGATACTAAAAGGATGGTTGAGCATGGGCTTATAGTCAATGGTTTACCTGGAGGAGGAAAAACAATTCCTATAGACATCATAGTACTGAATCATGATACCTCACCTTTATCATAAAAAATATGCCCATTAAGAATAATTAAGAAATATACTAGCTACTTTAATGTTGTTTTCTACATAATTTTAGATAAATTGTGAAATTATTGCATATAAAAGTAATATAAATGAACCTCATAGAAAGACTACTTGAATATACTTATACTTTACACTTCAACATATATCCAATATTTTTATATCTGCACTACCGATTCTAAGTTTTGCATCTGAAATTTTTTTTAAGTCAAATACTTTTATTCAGCAGCAAGGCATTTTAAATTGATCACTAGTGATAATAACATTAAAAATGCGTTACAAACGAGGGGGTTCCGTTTCAAATAAATCTATTTACTAATTCATCAAAACATGAGTTTTCCCCCAAGTTCATCATGGGTTTCCCACTATTAGTCAAGCAAGCAAACAATGAATTCATAATAAAATGATTCTTGAGTCAGCAGATCACCTATTAAATTATTGTCTCAAGGATCAAGACGTTGAGTAGTGGCTCTTATAAAAATTCGGAGCTTTGGGTCCATCCAGGAAATAAATCAACAGTTTAAAATAGATAAACAGAAAACAGTTATTTTAAAATGTAATAATCTGTATTTTAATCAAATACATGCAGCATTTGTGAGCATAAGAGACTTCTAAAAACATTCAAAAAAATCCTACACTCCATACAATTATATTTAAAATTTCTACAGTATTTAAAAAGTTCATCTACGTTGTGCATCAGCTGTCCAGATACTGTTTAATATTCCGTTTTTACATGTTGTTTCTCTTTTATGCATCATCAGCACACAATATTTTTTTTTTAGAGAGAGAAGAGTAGAGAGAGAGAGTCAGATAGACAGGCAGACAAAGTGCATCTGTGAGTCTGTTGTTCATGGTGTGAAATCTGGGCATACTTTCTCTCCTTTTCCCAGAAATGACCTCATGTGTACCAGATTGCTGCTGGGACCCTTCTTTCGTTCTCTCCTAATCCTCTCACCTCCCCCCACGAAGTATGTTTCCCCTCAACCCCCTCTTAGGAAGTGGCTCTGTCATACAAAAGCTATACGTTCAGTCTTGTATCCCAGAAGCCAGTGAGGCTGTGATGAAACTGGATACTCATCTAGCTAGAGCGAGAGCGTGAGACAGTATTTCAATGACACAATCTTTTACTCACTCATAATGCTTTTGCATCTGTTGAGTGTTAGATGTTGTTCTGAAAAACTAACATTATGCCAAAATAAAGCCACTTCCCTGCTGACAAAACCAGACTTAAATCAGCCTAAGGTGGCTTTGGTGGTCTAGCTAGTCTAATAGACTATCCAAGCTGCTGAACCCTGCTGAAACCATCAAACCAGACCAGTGTAACCACTGTAGGCTGGTTTAAGCTATTTTTCCTTTTTAACAAGATTGGCTACTACCAATTTGCGCCAAGTATGTATTTCTCTTATAAAGCCACATGCTCATTTCTTTGTTGTATACTATTTGCATTGGCGTACAGTGCTTGTTAACATCAAACTAAATTCATTATCTTAAAGTTCAATATTCCTTTGGATAAGTATGGACTGGTTTTAAAATTATGGGCATTACAATAAGCTGATAATTATTTTCATGTTATGGCCAATATTAAATTCTATACTTTGTTTTTCTAAATACATAAAACAATAAAGCTAAAATCAGTATTTTTAAATGCTACAAGTGAATTTATGGCATCATAACATTGTTATGTACAGTATTAAGAGAAATGCATGCATTATAATATACAACTCAAGCAACTTTTAGTATATATTCAGTATACTATGATTTAAGACATAGTACACAAGACATTTTTCTAAACTTGTTTACGACAGTATGGATAGCATGCAAAGTAATACAGTATATGCAGCCATGGTTTTGAATTTAGTTAAAGTGGTCTTGAAGTTCTTATAGAGTAATTTAGCCCCATTTGAAGCTGCTCAGGAGATTCATTTAACAGTGTGAGCACTCAGAGCTATTTTACACCCCGTCCTGCATGCTTGCTTTCTGTTCGCATCTGTGTGAGATACACCCACTCGTTTGGTGGGGGTTCTTAAGTAAGCCGGTAGATATCAAATATCTGCTAACAGTCAGAAGGTCCGGTGTAAACTCATACCGTCATTGGATGAAAGTGGGGTGCGGTGGGGGGAAGATTAGATCGGGATAGGTCGTATACACGACTGAAATATGGTAATTCAATAACTACCTTTTTTTTTTGGTTTCCCATCTTTCTACAAGAGCGGCATTTGCGCTTTAATTTTGCCTGCCTCATCCCTGGGCAGGCAGGAAGGCAGTTGGCTGCCAGGCCCATTTGTGGGCACTTTTCATCGAATCTGTGGTGCCGGAATACTGGGGGGAGGTGTGAACCATCAATCACATGCTAAAATACCGACAGTGACTGTACGGGACTGAAAAAGGCCGGACTGTTTACAATCTATTTGAATCTATTGGACCTGACGCAATGGACATCTGTCATCTCTCAACCAGCCGACTGGCTAGAAAACTGGGTTTCTCATAGATGGATACAGTGGGTTTCTCGCTGTTTGGTTGACAATTGCAATTCCATCATGAAGATCATTCAGCGCAGTACAGAACACACGCATATCAAACAGATGAACGACTGGCTCACTAACGGTCCTCATAACAGAAGACTATTTGTCTCTGGCGTTGGTGTTAAATGTTGTCATAGATTGTTTTTTAATCAGAGAACTCTCAGTATAAAATTCAGAGAATCTTAACAATCCATACTGCATAACCTAATTATCTCCGATCCACAATTTTGGAGCATAAACGTCAGGGATGATCGTAAATAGTGAAAAGAACAATTCTGAAGACAGAGAGTCCCTGAAAAGGGACAGATTCCCCTCTTCCATTAAACCAAAAAAAAAAACACCCGCTAATGTTCCGTCTGATTGGTTTGTTTACTTTGACATTTTCTCTCATTTTTGTCCCAGTCATTCTGTCACATGATGAAGTCTTGCCTGGATGAGGAGTGCATGAGGCATGGAGGAAGTTGCCTGGTTTTCAAAAAGAAAACAGGAAATGAGAGTTGTTATCTGCACATTGCAGGTCATGTTTCGGCACTGTATGTGTTTATGGTTGTCACATGCATGGGAAATCAATGTATCTTTGCCTGTAGGCTACTTGTAGAGACCTGTGTTTTATTTATGTCTTCATTTACATTGTAGATGTTTCTTGAAAATCACATCACTGCTTAACAGAAACATTAAAGCCATACTACCCCTCATGTTCTTGTACGATATATCATTTTATAAATGTTAACGCAGGGATCTAGACTGTGGTTGCTAATACAATAAAAAATAAATATTTCCAGCAATCGCAGCAAAATGGCATCAAAAAGTGATTCCTTATTGTGTGAACACAGCTCAAGCCACTACATCTTATTTGAAAAACTGCTTCTTTTTAATGAGTCAGTCAGAAAGGTTTGCAAAACAAACTCGTTTCAGTGAATTGCTCAGAGTCGTCACTGAGTTTACAACTGACTCCCTTACTGAAACCTGAATAATTTTTCGGTCATGTCCGTTTCAAAATTAATCATTCTGTTTGACAACTAAAGGATTTTGGCTTCTAAATATTTTATGTTCGGAGCCAATTGCCCTCTAGTCATGTTTTAAGCCTGAAGACATAATTAAACAGTCCAGTCTAGTTTTACTCTGTTTTTTTAAACTAAAAAAGCAGTAAACAACTAATGAGAATAAAAAAAACACCTGAAGGTGGTTCAAACTTCAAAACACCTCAAAACAAGGCAGCATGCAACCAAGTGACAAGCAAAAACGCATAAACCTAGGCAGGAGCATAGAAATATTTTAATTCAAAATATTAAACGTTTTATGAGAAAAAAAGTCCTGCAGGATTGACAGTGCTATTTATATATGCTCGTGTGTGTGTTTTAAAGAAATTAATTTGAACTTTTATTCAGCAGGGTATGCATTAATCAAAAGTGACAGTAAAGACATTTCTGTTTCTAATAAATGCTGTTCTTTTGAAATGTCTATTTCATCAAATAATCCTGAAAAAGGATTTCCCTATTTCCACAAAAATATGTAAACAGCCACAACGGTTTGTAACAATTGATGATAATAATAGAAATGTTTCTTTGAAGCAGCAATCGGCACATTAGAGTGAATACTGAGGATCATGGTAATATAGGGGTAGACGAATCTGTCTCTCTCTCTCTCAGTTGGATACTATTATTGTGAACTGATGCGTTTTAGCAACAAACAACACCAGGACTTGATGACTGCCAATTTCCTAGATTGCTAGAAAAAAATCTTGCTAAATAATGCCTTTAACACCTTATAAAGCCTGTCAGCTTTGGCTGTTTGCTTTACAGTGCAAGAGTTGTAAATGAGTCTTTGGTGTTATTATGGCCTGTAGATATGCATGGTGCTTAGCTGCCATAGCAGAGCCAACTCTATCCCCACTTTCTCTCTAATCAAGGTGCCAGTACTGCTGGTACACAGATGGCTTCGATACGATGGCAACTAGTGCCATGAAAGTGGAGGAGGTGTATACAGTGTGTTTGTGTACGTGCACACATGCTGTGTGCATGTGGACACATTGTGTGTAGGATTTGGTCATGTGCAAATGAAAATAGCATCCTTGTTTTTGGCTGTCGTGTTGATTCAATCTGTTGCTTTAGGTTAAATTTTGGATCTTTTAGTTTTTGCTGAGATCTGTGCTGTTGGCGCCCTGTGTGGTGTGTGTGTTGGGTGTGTGTTTCTCTCCAGCAGTGTCGTGTATTAATTCCATATCGGATTGGAATCTGAAGTTAAACTAGGCATTCATGTTCTCAAAACAGTTCCTAAAAATTCTCTTGAGAGACTGAGTCCACTACCTGAAGGGCAGGATACTGTAAGCAGATCAGCTGCGGGTTTCTGGAACATTCCTCATGCTCACAGTGCAGATCTTAAATTATTCAGATTACAGCCCATATGCAGTTGTTTTAGAATATTTTCTATTAGATAATGCTGATGTCTGTGAAGTCATTTTGTATGAGTTTTATGTAAGAATGCATGATTTAAAAATTTTGGCCCATACCAATAACTGATAAATGGGCAGTATTCAAATGTATAATTTTTTGTCTAAATAAATAATAAAACATTAAAAGCTAAAACCAGTCATTTTTAGTGCTACAAATAAATGTAAGAATCACAACACTGTACGGTATGAAAAATCAGTATTCATTTTGATATTTGCTAAAGATTACATTAAACAGCATTTTTAATTTATTAGTTGTTTTAAAGATTAACTTCAAGTGAGTGTTAGATGATGATCTAAAATGTGCTTTTATTTCCATTTGCAAGACATATTGACCTCAGTGATGCATCCTGCCACTGAGAGACTGAGCATGTGCTGTCAACTTCATGCATCAATGTCTCTCTGTCTTTTGCTTTCTGTCCTCCGTAGTGTAATGTTGATAAGCATAGGGGATTCTAAGTCTTCAGTAGTTAGAATTTGGATATCTTAATAGATTTCATTTCTCAGTCTTTTAATAATATTCAATATTTGTGTAATTGCTTGGAAGTATTTAAAAAATGTGATTGTTGCTAAATGGATTAAAAATATTAAATGCAAAATCAAAATACAGTAAAAATAAGGATTATAAGTAAAAACAATATTTAATATTTTGTATTTATATGCAACATTATAATTTTTACTCTGCATTGTAATGCAGGGATTTTTTTTGTATTTGTATTTTGAATGTTACAATTTTTGAGTGATTATGAAAATCTTTATTATTATGAAAATGGTTAAATTCACATTTAAGCATCTAAACTATGCTTAACCACCTAACTCTAAAACATTTGTCTTAACACTCTCATATGGAAGGATTGTGAAATTAGTCAAATTACATTCTTTAGGTAATGTTATGGGTGAATAGAGAAAGCATTTTAAAATAATCACTATATTAAAGTCCGCGTAAAGGCAATTCAGAGAATTGTTTCTAAAAAACACATTATAAATGTTAGAAATGTAAAACACATTACAAAGACTCTGAAGTATGTAGTACTGAATTGTGGAGTTCGGCCGTTAAAGAGTTTTTCACTATTTTTGTGGTCAGGATTTTTTGGGTGGGGCCGAAATCATGTCTCGATGACACACTGGAGCCACTGAGCATGGCGCCCTCGCCTAACACTATAAGAGGTGTGTTCGACTTGAAGCAGCGCTGTGTAGACTGATCGGTGTATGACATCAAAGTACCGCGACAGTGATTCTAAAGCATAAGGAGCTGTCTGCTCTCTAGCTCTTGCGGTACTTTGAAGTCAAACACACCTAATAACTAGAGCGCATTAGCATCAGTTACTGTCATTACTGTTAGTTACTACAGCCCACAGTTTGCTAGCTTGCTATGCCTTCGTCACATAAATGCATGTATGGCTGTGTAAATCCAAATAAGCTGCTAGAGGGAGCATCCAAACAGGTTGTTGCGGTATTTGACAGTTTTTGAGAGATAATATATTACAATACAGAACAATTATTTTAAATTGTAATAATATTTCACAAAGTAACTGTTTTTGTAGTTTCTATCAAAGAATGCAGCCTTGGCGTCAGCTTCAAGAGCTTTTCAGAGTGGAACTGCAGAGTTTGTAATTGGTCCAATAGCCAGTGAATCTAACTGGACAATTCACCTGTCACTCAAGTTTCCCCTCCCATACAGAAATAATATTTTAACCCATGACCCAATAATTTTGTAGGTCACAGAAAATGTAGATGAAAGACAAATGTTGATTTAAAAGGGGGAAAAATAAGAGAGAGGTAGTACAGTAGTGCACTATTGAAAAGATAATTACAGCTGACCTTTTCTGCCTTTTTATTTCTGAATAGAAGAGTTTGTTATTCTGTTTTTTCTCCATTTGTTGCGTGAGTCCAAACAGCCTCACCTTCCCTACTCGCCATCAGCCTTCTCAATGTGTGTGTGTGTGTGTGTTCAGAATGTTACCTGAAACATCGTCAGCTGCATTCCAGCCTCTAGTCCTCTGCGATCTGGTGCTTTGTGTGTTTTGTTGTTTGTGTGTATGTGGTGGTTGTTCTGTGTTAAAGTGTGGAAAGTTGAGAACTATTGATGTATTGTTGAATGAGGACCGCTGACTGAGGGTGTCTGGGGTGTGTGTGTTTTATTTTGTTTCAGAGAGGTGTTTGGTTATTGTGTGATCTCTCTTGCTGACGAAAATTCAGATACTTCTAATATATGCACACACACACACACACAACTTTTTGTGTGGTTGTGAATATCTCTCAGTGCAGAATCAGCTGTAGACCACACAGCAAAAGAGTTATGAACCCCTCTCCCCCTTGTTAGAAACAGTAGGTTCTGAAATGACTATAATATTTAACAGGAAGAGAAGAAGAGATTGTAACTGGTCATAAGTTTTCTTGTTTATAATTTTCTTGACCACAAACATGTCTAGCGCTGCATGGCACTGACACAGATCCGAGAGTCGAATGCCGTCATTCCCAACCGTGTACACAATCTGAGTCCCGTATGGTTCATTTTATTTAATATTTCAGCCATGTACTTTCTGTAAGAGAAATTTAGTACAAAGGTTACACATTGACGACATTTTTACCATGTTTTTCCCGAAACGTGCAAGAATTTCTGCCTGGTCATAAGTAAGTCAGATGCATGCAAACTGTTGGATAGCTTTAGAGAGAGAAAGAGTGAATGTTAAATGAGAACGACAACCTGCCGGGCTTTAACTCAACTGTCTTTCCAGCGTGACAGAATCACCAGTTTTCGAAAGCAAGGCATGAAGAAGGAGAAGCCTTTTATCCAGCACCCCACAGACCCTATCTCCACCCAGACCGAGCTGCCTGTGAAAAAGGCCTTCCCCAGCCACTCTATTCGAGACGAGCGACAAATCAGGAGACCTTCAGAGAAAGAGATTGTTGACTTTCTTGATTAAGATTATGGTGAGAAAAATTGTTTTCAATCTGGCACTGGGAATCTACTTTGCTCCAGGCACGTCGAACGGGGGGGGGGATGCATGACTCAGACGCTCCTTTTTCCTGATTGCATATTCAAAGCAGGTAACTCATGTTAAGGTTCATTTAGCCATCATAAGAAACCAGACTTTTCAGTGCTTTCGCCTCTCGCACAACTTGCGGCAACGTAAAATGTGAGTTAACATGCTTTTTCTCAATCATTTAGTTTGGCAAAGCCCTTGTGGAAAAGAGATTGCTTATTACAAAAATAAGCCAAATATAACTTTGACGTTTAAATCATGTAATAAGTACACTTGATTTTGATGTGCTGATTACCTACTAAATGCCGATGTGCAGGTACGTTGATTTTAGTTGAACTCTATGTGTTATATATTTAATGTTACATTAAGTTAATATATTTTCAATATACTAAATTGCTACATTTTTTTTTTTGTTGTCATTAAAACTAAAACTTAACCATATTGCAAGGACCATTATACCTAATGAGTAAATTAATAAAAGATCATTTAAGTCTACTAAAGGTTCAAAAATCACTTTAAGTTCAGTTAATCGCTAAATAAAACTTTAACTATACTGCATGTTTTATTTAATTGCCTTAACATGCTATTACGTGTAGAACACGGTCCATTCAGTTTGCACTTAAGATTATTCTTTTACATTCTACTATTTTCGTAATAAGTTATTTTTGAACTTTATAAGCATGTTTTTATTTAATAAAGTGTGCTAAAGTGCACTTCTTTTTCACAAAGGAGTACTTTTGTAGTAGGTTATTCTTTGTTTTAGTCAGTTGCATAATGGCCTGTTTCCTACCTGGAATTGAAACCAAAGATCTGTAGCCCAGTGCATTAGTGACTCATCGTAGCCATTTGTTTCCTCATGTTTCTGTAGTAGCGAAGTCACGTTTATGATGCATAGATCATCAAAGACACCTTATCTTTCCTTGTCTCTCTTCTGCTGTCAATCACGAGTGGAGAATGGGACTTGAGAGCTTTGCGCTCTCTGCCGACAGGTTGCATTAACTGAGCATTGGCTAGACTTGACACTTGTTCGTTTTCCCCTCTGGGAGAGAATATACATTAGCTACCAAGCTTTTATATGCATGACTCTTCTTGCTAATTCTGTCATTAAGTGTGATATGTTGACAGCTGTCAATAGAGCATCCACCACATAGGATAGAACAAGCTACTGTTACGGATAGGGAGAAGCAGCACATTATTGTCTTAACAGTTTTATTTTACTTGCGGTGAGGGCTGAATGCAGTCTTCACCCTACCTGTGAAGTTCCCGCTCTGTTTATCTGTACATAGACACACACACTCCTCAATGGTGTCTTCAATCCCCAAGACACCAAAACCGACAGGGCTGCTGCATACACTGGCCTCAATTGAACTCACGGTTGTTTTGGCCTAGACAAGTTAAATAACAAAATCTGGCTGCAGAACAATGGAAGGATTATTTCCAAGACAAGAAAAATGTTTGCTTTGTATTAGTTTTTTTGGGTCAGAGCTCTCCCCAACCTGTGTCTGTCACAGCAGAGTCTGTCTGTGATGCTTTATTTTTTGACCGTTTCTGTGGATTTATTGTCTGTAGATCTGAAACTCATTCAGCCAATTTCGCAGCACCTGAGCAACTGATCTTCAGTGCCCATTTTATGTACTCTAAACTGCCTTCCAGGCTCCACTGTGAATTGTACACCTCATTAGGTTGATACCATTCACATTGATAATTGACTGGTACTTGCGTCAAAGGCAAAAGATTACTGGGCTCCCCACCAGCCAAATTTTTTGACATATTTTTTGAAAGAGGCAGCATTTATTTGGAGAAATGGACTGCTTACCATCTGTGTGGTGAACAATAGCTCGATAGTTTTGTTCTGTGTGATTCTTGCAAAGGCATTCTATTGATATTTCTTTTTGCTTTGTAATCTGAATACATTACAGGTATTTGATATAATATTGTTTGCAGGTCAGTCAGATTTGTAATTTTTTTTTATATCAGAGACATTTCCTTACAAAGAATCTTACAAAAATAACATACATAGTTCATTATTTTCCAAAGTTTGTGGTCAGTAAGATGTGATTTTTTATATAGATCTTTGTGCAAAAAGCTCAACACCACTGCATTTATTAACTAAAAAACAATGAAACCGTACTGACATAATTCTGAAATATTCTTATATTTAAATTATTATTTTTTTTAAATTAAAATTGCATTGTTAAATTCAATTTACTAATGTTATGGGAAAAGCCAGTCTCATCCATTGACTCCAGTCCTTCAGTGTCACATGAATTTCTAGAAGATTAAAAGAACCGCATTTATTTGAATATCATTTTAATTTTGTCACTTTGATCACTTAATGCAGGGTCTTGCTGATAAACATATACAGTTTCTTTTTAACAAACGTAAACTTTGGAATTCTGTTTGTATGCAGTCATTCATTCATTCATTCATTTATTCATTCTGTAAATGAGAAAATAAGAAATTGAGAAAGTTGTTGTCCATTTGACCTGCGTAGTGCGTACTAAAGTATTTTTTTGAAGCAGGTGACAAATAGATAAAATTTAGGTAATCATTTAAAAAAACAAACTTGTGTGCTGTGCTGTAGCTATCATATAAAATACTGGGCATTTCGACACATTGCGTCAGGTTGGACATCAAACATTGTTGGTTCTTGTGTTTCTTGGGACCAGATATCTTTGATATCAAACATGGTATTTATATCTTTTGCCTTACTGAATTGTGGTCTTGAGGGAATCCATTCCTTGGGCTTGCAGAGCAAGTACAATTATTTTAATGTGACAGTAGAACATATAGCTGAACAGCGTCCCCTGGTGTCTAATTTTGCCTTCATGCTTACTTTTCATTAATGTTATAGCATTTAGGCGGATAGTGTGTCTTTCTTTAAAGCTTTAAAATGTTAGAACTATGCCTATCTTCCACTGTTTTCAAATGTTCTGTGCTTGTGACCAGATAGCCTGGTCATATGTAGAACTGAGTCATACAGAACATTTTCTGTAATTGCCTTGCATTCTTTGACATGGTGGGCTATAATCAGTTTGATTTGTTCATTTGTTTCAAATGTTTGCACCAATCTTCAACCCACCAGAGACTCTTGGCCCTCCATATTTTCTTGTTGTGTTAGTAACTGCCTGTCACTCACATAACCTCTCAATTGCTGTTTTTGTTCTCAAGATAGTGGAACATTAAACCTGGGCTTCAATTTGCTGCTTGACAAGCCAGGCAGGTTTACAGGCCTGAAACATGTTGCACGGAACAAAATTGGCTTTTGCATAATAATCGTAATGAAACAATTGAGGGAAAAACGCTTTGGTATTCCAGCTGCCATTGACATTGAGGTTATGAATCAGCTAGTCAGTTGGTCTCCATATAGAAAAGATTCATGAGCCACAAAACAAAACCACATTCAGCCTAATATATGAAGCTGTGGGAGAGCTTTTATACTTGCGTTTCCCTCCTGCATGCTCGTTGCGTATGTATTGATTCACATCATCAGTGTTAAGGCTAAATTTGAGGTCATTCTTCAATATACAAACTTGAAAATTTGACCGAATGCAAATAAATGAGCCCCCCCTCAATGCACTTTAATGCCAGTGGGCAGATCTCTCAGATCGCAGTGCAGTGCATGGAAAAATAAGGGTGCACTAATGTGGGCAGTCATCAAAGGGCTCTGGTGAAAACAGGAGCTCTTTGACAAATGAAAGCCCCGGCTCTTTGATAAAGGGGGTTAGTAGCCGTGTCCCTAAGCATATGATATTCTCGCCTTAATGCGTGCACGAGGAGAGAGAGCCAATGTCGCCGTCCTTGCCATTGTGTGTGCATGTGCGCAGCTGGACTCAAGGCCTGATAAAAATGCACAGCGGTAAATCCTTTCATGAGCTGGGTGGAGGCGTGTTAAGACACGGGTGAGGGCTCTTAATGCGCCTCTCGTGCTGAGAAACAGTGCTGGCAGGATGTGACATGCCAGCTCCTCCGGTTTGCATCATCATTCAGTCAACCACAGCTATTCCTCCAGCACCATTAACATTCATAGTAAACAGAGATGCGGCTTTTTCCAGAGAGGGACATCCTGGGTTGATGATGGCAGAACCGTTAACCCCCTGGCGTTGCAATCACCCCACCAACCCCCAACTGGCTCTTCATCCTCCACCTCTCCCAACTGTACTTAGGGAGCAGTTGGGTCAGATCCCTTGCTCCAGTCTTCTAGCTGGTTTTTGGGGGACATCCAAAATTAGGGCGTTGCATATGGACAAAAAAACCCTATCGCTATTTCCTGTGTCAAGCATTTGCGATTGTCGTTTTAATCACGATTTGGGACACAAAAGACACAGACATGCTTTTACAGTCATTAATGCATTCAGTGTGAGTTTGAAACATATTTCCAAAAGAAAGCCAATCAGAGCTTTATCAAAAAGCTGTAACATGTCTCTAGAGCAGACATAAGGCAAAATAATCACTAATTAAAGGTGTAACAAAATGTCTCTAGAAGAGACATATGGCAGGAAAAAAAAATCCCGTGTCCAGGGATTTTTTTGCCATGCATTGGTCATAGAGCTCTTAGTGGCGTTGCCTCGGATGTTGAACTATATTTGTTGCACCAAGTTCACACGTACTCCGTCCGCAGTGGGTATACAGTATGTGTATGTGGTGCAGAAGCAGAACGGACTCATTTTGCTTTCGCACAAGACGCGTTTGCAGTCCGCTCCTGATCCGCGGGGAAAAGGACCGTGTTGAGCGTCGTGCACACGACAACAAGTTTAAAATAAACCATTATTAATTGATTTCAAATCAAAGTCAAACGGTGGTTTTCCTGGAAAATGCTTTTTTCAGCATTGTGATTCTCTTTTATCACAGTACATTAATACAATCTTTCATAGACATATTCGTGTTTAAACTCAATAAATATAACTTTGCTTTCCTACCTCCACGAGTGCAATCTGTTATTGCCTTGTTTATCTAAAGTGCTCTTTTCCTTTAAAACTAGCCAAGAAGCCATATGTGTTGACTGTGAAAGACCTTATACTTTAATTATATGCATTTATGGTGTAATTACTAAATTTCCGTGTCAATCCATGTTAATTTTTTACCGCGAATAATGCGCCGTCACTTTAATTCAGCGCGTGCCGTGCTGCAGATATAGATTCCGTGCGGAACGATCGCAGCATGACTGCTGCAGATGCGCACGATCGGTGTTGGGTCGGAAAATGCGCTATAAAGGGATTAGGAAATCGCAACGTCTCAAATCGCGATTTTGGTTTGATTTCGATTAATCGCACAGCCCTACATCCAATGTATTTTGCCTTCTGTTGAATGTAGCTTAGCTATTTAGTATATGCGCTAGATGCACTGAAATATCAGTGGCGGCGTAATTGTGACAATCCTGTTCTCTTTCTTCCAGATTGACGGAGAAATGGCTTCTCCTTGAACTTTTGGCTTGTATACGCCCCTGGACTCTCAAAAGTACATTTGGCTTATTTTTATTTATGGCACTTTGACTAATAAGTGTTCTTTCGGCTGTCCTTACAAACCTAAGCGGATTGCTTCTATTTTGGAGAATTCTTCAGAAGCCCACTGCAAAATAACCCAATTGACCAAGATCAAGCATGAAAAATTATGCCTTTTTTTCCCTCTGGGAAACTTGGCCACTCTCCACAACAATTGTTGTGAGAGATAGATCTACTGATTCCCATTTTCCTGGCACTTCTCCTCTGTGCCCTTGGGAGATCAGACTCGCATCCCGTACACACTGTATTCTCTTATTTTTAATGGTCTGTATTGGTAGTTTTATTGTTCCTCTGGATGACTTTATGAAGTTTCCTCGGCACTGAGATTAATAGAGTTTCAAGTTGGAGTATGAAGCAACCAGTCTCAAATTGCAGCTGAAGAGAAAAAAGGCACTTATTTATACTTTTGCATCAGTGGATCTGGCTTCTTCCATAAAAGGAATCAATTATGCCAGCTCTGGCCTGTGATTGAATAATTCCAAGCTTTGAGGACATAATTAATTATGATGGGTAAATCATACTGGAGAGCGGGAACTGGATTAAGGAGCCAATTAAGATGCCACATCAACAGGGCTCACTGATTCATTAAAGGCCTTGTTTTACTTGAGGAAGAGGAGAGAGACAGTGGCTTGATGTAAAACTATTGATATATTCATCTACAAGGAAAGATGGGTCCTATCATAAGTATCAGCCAAGTCCGCATGGATAGGTGGGGCTGTTGAGCAGCCCAGATGGCTACAAGCCCCAGGTCGTGAGTAACGGAGGGCATCAAGAAGCGCGCTGGTGTAGAGTCTTGCCTAAAGTCTAGTGGGTGGAAAGGGGGGGTTATCCCCACTCAAAACAAAAAGAAAAACGTAATTAAAAAAAATAAAGCTTGATGGAAAGATATACAAGTGGCTTTGAAATCACCAACCCTCACCCTTTCCTCCTTGAGTATTTACATTGTCTGGCATTACATTTTTTCTTCTTTGCGGACACCCACACACCCAGGGCTCTTGTTTGAAAGCATAGGACACACAGTCCCTTTTCTCTTCACCAGAGGGCAGCATGGCTCCATAGAAATACAGCCTGGGTGTATCTCTGGAGAAAGGCTCTGTACACATACAACATCTCCTTGACTTGAGAAATCATGGAATTGATAAACATATATCAAGGATTCATTACTCGATCTAACCTTGGCTCTATAGGACAGTGTCCTTACTGTGGTCATGAATGTGCAGTGAGAAAAATTTTCAGAGTTTATTTTCAAAAAAGAAAAAAAAATTGAACTATGTTCAAATATTTTAAATTAAACTGATATATTTAATATGATATATTTATTATAATATATATTTAACATTTTTATTGGCATCTACAGGAGGACATGAACCTGAATGAAGAGCGCAAGGCCCCCCTGCGAGGGAAGGACCTGAGCACTAAACGGGAGATGGTGGTCCAGTACATTTCTGCAACAGCCAAATCTGTAAGTGCGCCACAAAACATGGGGCAGCCGGTTTTAGAAAGAGAGAAACAGACAGAGGAGAGAGTGGGGATGAACCACATGACGAGACACTATGGAATAATGAGCTTAACCTGATCTGCTTTCTGCCTCTCTTGCTAAAGCCCCAAATCTTTGATTGCTGCCTCCTTTAGCTCTTTTTTTGTTATTTATTCTTATTTATTGGGAAGGGAAAAAAAAAAATAGATTTATTTTGTATATTTTCTCCTCACCTTTTTTTTCCCCTGGGTGCTTATCAGGCTGCTTTTGTTGTATTGCACTTTCCAAAAGCTTCATATTGCTGGGGATCAAGTTTTCATTAGAATTTGGTACGCATCACTGTCTCTGCTCAGTAAGCTGAAACATGGCTCTTTCATCACCGTAGATGAATAAAGGCTAGAACGCCACCGCCTCTCGGGGTAATCCAAGGCTTTTGGAGCGAATTCTCTTCATTCCCTTTATGAAGTAGGTCCTGCCGAGGTTAGACTGCACATAAAGAACAAGGCCACGATCCCGCTCACCCCTCCGCCAGCGGGGGGGGGGGGGGGGGGGTGGCTCACTCCGATACTGGCCCTTCAGCGTCCTTTTCAGTAGCTTTCCTCCCGCTATGATAATTACCTCATTATAATAATACTACATAAAATCGCGCTGGATTGAATTTTGCAGCAGGCTCATTGTCGGCCCTGTGAGCCTGGCATGCATTGTGAAATATGATTCACATATTAGTATTGTTGTCTCGAAGGGGGGAGGGGGGTTCCTGTCTCTCTGCACCCCTGTAGCCTCCTCAGCACCACCAGAGGCACTCACCAGCAGCATGTCACTGTGGAAGCTGCACACAGCACTCTGACAAGCAAGGAGGAGGTTTGGAACGTGTGCTCTGCATTCTAGGGAAGAGATGTGCTTTTATGTGATAAGAGATGTTTACCACAGGCACAACACACTTTTCCCTGTAATGCTCAACTCTAGCACCCAGAGATCTCCTCCTCCTCCTCTTTTAAACATTCTGCTCAAGCTACTAACCAAGCTATCTGCATACTGCCGATTTTGTGGGAGTAGGGCAAATATTTAGTCTTTTTCAAATTATATTACTGTTTTAATTTTTTTTTTTAAATATGACACATTTAATGTAATTAACTTTAAGTCAATGCTATTATAGGTGGGGAGAAATCTTCTCTGATTATTTAAAAAGTACCCTTGTCTTTTATGATTTTTGATATTTATCAGTCAAAGAGCGTTTATGGCTCTTTTTTAATGACGAACATTTGAAATCGACATGAAACGGAATATCCATTTACTTCTGCAGTGTGACATTTTTCTGAGTGAAATAGAAAAGAAAAAGCAGTAGGGTTGCCTCTATCAATTTTAATTTTTTTGCATCATAAAAACTGGTTGGAGGGGAGAGATTGAAAAATTGGTGATGTTAAGAATTAAATTTGAGAAATGTTATTCAGGGTTCCCACAGTCATCCAAATACAATTATATTGTAAAACTGTATCTTTTTTTTTTAATAAAGATGGGAAATTTTGGTAGTATTTATTTTTCTAGCTGAGCTGTACTCGGCTCTACAATGTTTTTGTTGGCCATAATTTGCCATTCTGTTGCTAAAAACATTATTCAGAAACCGCAAAAAAATATTGGACATTAGTTTAAATTACCTTGATTATTTTGTTAATTTAAGACAATTTTTGTTTATTTATTTTTTCAGAATTTAGTATATTTAAATTGTGCAGAATAAGTCCTAGAATATGTATTGAGAAAATAAATAGGTTGATTTTGATTCCATGTTGACTTTAATAAGTCTCAGATGCTCTCAGAAGCATGAGATGGCAGGATCTTTTTTGCCTCAAGTGTTTTTTCACTATACTGTAACTAAAACCTTCACATTCTGTTCACTTTCCAGAGATCAATCTCAGAATCATTGTGCGAATGCACTTTCTTTGTATGTCGAGTAGCTACCAAGGGTGTTTTCGAGTTGCACGGACTAATGCTTACACGTGCACACTGATACACGTCCAGAGAAAGTCACTCCTGTGCTGTCCATCTCTGACTGCACTGGGTCAGTGTCCGGCGGTCAAATTTGGTTGTCGAGTGGAAACAGGTTCCCTCTGATATAAATCGAATAAAAAAAAAAAATAGAGTTTTTTTCGTTGTTGGTAGAGAATACGTGGCCCATGGTCTCCGCTTGAGCCACTGCAGGTGTAATTTAGCAGGGGTGAGCGGGGCCAAGAGCAGACAGCACGGAGACGGCCTCTGCACACCTCCGCATTAATAACCCAAACCCGTCTAAATAAAAGAAGGGAGAGCAGAGTCCATCCATCCCACTTAATCTGCTGCTATCTCCCCGAGTGTGCCGATCTGCCTACAGTAGATTGTGTTTCAGCACACAGCTTTACAGAGCAAATATTAGTGGGAAAACAAACCCATCCGATCCACTCCTGTCGCAGCCTGCCTTCCTGCCTGTCTGTGTGCGGGAAACTCCCACAGCTCCTGCCTGGTAGGAGGGCAGAGCGATGAAATAAAAGAAGGACAGAAGAATAGAGAAGTTTCACACCAGCGACGTCTGTCCTCTTTGATAGCTCAGATATGATTGCTCGTGTGACAGAAACTTACAGCTCCCATGGTTCACAGCTCCTTTTATTATTTACAGCCAACACCTCTTTCCTTGCAACACATTTGTGCATGCTTTCGTTATATTATATGATCACACCTTTTTTTTTGTTTGTTCACACTGAACATTTCTGAATAGATATTTGCCAATGTAATATATAAAATGCATGTTTATCATTATCATTAAGTCCCTTGCATGGCTTTTTTTTTTTTGAGAAACAAGCATTTTTATCTTAGAGGCAGCCACTTGAATCCTTCAGCATGTAAAACTAAGGGCCCTCACCACACTTTCCAGGGGGTCTCAGTAGGAGACTTTTAAATGACTGCCACCACAAACTATAATGTCTTTTTAAGGCAAAGTGCCTTTGCATTTAAATACTCAAATACATACTATATAAATATTTGAATACATAGTCCTCACAGAAACTTAATGATGTTTTTTTATTGTTATATATTTTAAAAAGCATTAATTTTATTCTTGCCACTTAAAGCGAAACAAATATTTACATATATTCCACAAAAATAATAGCTGTAATATCCTATGTAATCAGCCTTTGCTTGTGAAGGTGACACACAATATTAAGAATCAAGGGTGTGTAGCTTTTAAATAATAATTGGTTAAAATATATTGTTTTGTTTTGTGGAATAAGTAACTATCTGTTGTTATTATTATTATTATTTAAAGGTATTCATCATAATTGTAAGAGTTTACCCATCTTGTTTTTTTTTAAATGCTAAATATCTATTGCTAAATAATTTTCCAGGGAGTATGTAACCTGAGCATAACTATAAGCCACATACATTATCTCACAGAAGTGAGTACACCCCTCACATTTTTGTAAATATTTTATTATATCTTTTCATGTGACAACACTGAAGAAATGACACTTTGCTACAATGTAAAGTAGTGAGTGTACAGCTTGTATAACAGTGTAAATTTGCTGTCCCCTCAAAATAACTCAACACACAGCCATTAATGTCTAAACCGCTGGCCACAAAAGTGAGTACACCCCTAAGTGAAAATGTCCAAATTGGGCCCAATTAGCCATTTTCTCTCCCCGGTGTCATGTGACTCATCAGTGTTACAAGGTCTCAGGTGTGAATGGGGAGCAGGTGTGTTAAATTTGGTGTTATCACTCTCACTCTCTCATACTGGTCACTGGAAGTTCAACATGGCACCTCATGGCAAAGAACTCTCTGAGGATCTGAAAAAAATCAATTGTTGCTCTACATAAAGATGGCGTAGGCTATAAGAAGATTGCCAAGACCCTGAAACTGAGCTGCAGCACGGTGGCCAAGACCATACAGCGGTTTAACAGGACAGGTTCCACTCAGAACAGGCCTCGCCATGGTCGACCAAAGAAGTTGAGTGCACGTGCTCAGCGTCATATCCAGAGGTTGTGTTTGGGAAATAGACGTATGAGTGCTGCCTGCATTGCTGCAGAGGTTGAAGGGGTGGGGGGTCAGCCTGTCAGTGCTCAGACCATACGCCGCACACTGCATCAAATTGGTCTGCATGGCTGTCATCCCAGAAGGAAGCCTCTTCTAAAGATGATGCACAAGAAAGCCCACAAACAGTTTGCTGAAGACAAGCAGACTAAGGACATGGATTACTGGAACCATGTCCTGTGGTCTGATGAGACCAAGATAAACTAATTTGGTTCAGATGGTGTCAAGCGTGTGTGTGGCGGCAACCAGGTGAGGAGTACAAAGACAAGTGTGTCTTGTCTACAGTCAAGCATGGTGGTGGGAGTATCATGGTCTGGGACTGCACCGGGGAGCTACATTTCATTGAGGGAACCACGAATGCCAACATGTATTGTGACATACTGAAGCAGAGCATGATCCCCTCCCTTCGGAGACTGGACCGCAGGGCAATATTCCAACATGATAACGACCCCAAACACACCGCCAAGACGACCACTACCTTGCTAAAGAAGCTGAGGGTAAAGGTGATGGATTGGCCAAGCATGTCTCCAGACCTAAACCCTATTGAGCATCTCAAAGTCTCTAACATCCACCAGCTCCGTGATGTCGTCATGGAGGAGTGGAAGAGGACTCCAGTGGCAACCTGTGAAGCTCTGGTGAACTCCATGCCCAAGAGGGTTAAGGCAGTGCTGGAAAATAATGGTGGCCACACAAAATATTGACACTTTGGGCCCAATTTGGACATTTTCACTTAGGGGTGTACTCACTTTTGTGGCCAGCGGTTTAGACATTAATGGCTGTGTGTTGAGTTATTTTGAGGGGACAGCAAATTTACACTGTTGTACAAGCTGTGCACTCACTACTTTACATTGTAGCAAAGTGTCATTTCTTCAGTGTGTCACAAGAAAAGGTATAATAAAATATTTACAAAAAATTTGAGGGGTGTACTCACTTCTATGAGATACTGTACGTTGAAACCAATGTTGCCTTTGCCGCTCGCGGATGTCCTTACCATTAACATTTCTGACATGCTTTCTCTCTTTTTCAGTCTCTGACAGGTGTGTCATTGTCCTCACGAGTGCCAAAGCATGTCTACAACTAACACAGTCATTTCTCTCTCGCTCTGTCAGTGTCATGAAAAGCTTTGACTTTGCTCTACTGTTTTGTTCTTAAATGAAATGATTCATGTAAGGAACCCAATGTGTCTAGGCAGGGTCTTTGAGGGGGGAGGCAAAGATGTCTTACCACGGATCGTCACCTGAACGTTGTCAATACTGTGGTATTACAGACTTGGAAATGGAACAGAAACTTAATTACAGCACAAGTTCTAGTAATCGTTTATGACAGTTTTTGAGCGATGATCTGATCCTGTCTAGGATACAGGAGCTAATAAATAAATAACTAAATGAATAGATTTGCATCATGGACCATTTGATGGTCATGAGAAGAGCTGGAACGAGGATATAAATACCCATCTCTTGATAAGATGACATTCTTCAGAAGTTTGTTTACAGGAGCTACTTCATAATGGAGCTTCTTCATAATTAACATATTACATGACTGCCTAATTTTGCATTACAACAATTACCATCATCTGGTTTGTTTTCTTTTTTTCCCCGCTCTCAATGCTCCTCAGGAAATTGATAGCATTAATACCACAGTAAAGTGACAATGAGGTGTTGTTTTGTGAAATTTGTGTAAATTGATGTTAGCAGCAGCTTTTCCCCTCAGGCTCCTCCCTGACAGTTATTTATGTGGTTTCAAGATAATGTCTGTTCTTTTGATCAGGCTGCAGTAAAAATACAACATTCATCAAACCCAGCCAAACACGGCACGGTGCTAACAATATTTGGCAGCCGTCCAGCACGTCTGGTGATTGCAAAAGAAGGTGACTTTTTGTTTTGGGTCAAGACACAAACCCTTAACTATTAGTTTGAGCATATTTACTTGGGATATGGAAAATTGGACTCGAAAGTAGCACTCTATTTATCAAGAGGTTACGCTGTTAAAATTGACAGTATTATAGTCATAAACCTTGATTTTAAAAACGTGGTCGTGGGAGTTTGTTAAAAACAAAAGACAGCTTTGTTAAAAACAAAAAGAACAGATCAGATTTAGAAACTACTGCCTTCGGTTTTGTATTACTGAAGAAGTGAGAATAATGCTTGTTTGAGATAAATCTGGTTTTACATTAGTTTCAGTTATCTGCTCTCAGAAAAAAACATGCTGACTTTGTCGAACTCTGAGCTATGATGTATAATTTGACACTTGATAGAAAGTACCAGTGACATTTGATTGATTTTTTGCCTATGGAGGCATTTTAGGAGACCATCTGCTCATGAATAAAATACCACATTTGGGTTAATTTTTTAAAAAATCTACTAGATTCTTACAAAATTTCCTTTGAGGGACGATCCCCTCTGGATATTTGTATTGCCTGTCAAAAATGCCTTTAATATAGAAACTGTTAGATTGTCATGAATTAATGATTTGCGGTTTGGAAACAATAGATCTTTGAGGTGGGGCATTACTTTATATTCTTTAAAACATGACACTTTCGCATCAATCATCAGACGTCTTTTTTATTTCTCTGCAGTCATTATGTAAAACCAATGAGCGACCAGAGAGCCACTTTTAAAAACTGGATCAGAGATCAATTCATCATGATCCTTATGTCCCAAGCAGTCATCAAAATGGCAGACATTGTCTTTAGTGTCCGTCTGAACCCTCTCTCTTCACCCTGTTAAGTTGTGTGTAATTCTCAGCTGAGTAGGCAGCGTAGCAGAGAGGGCCAGTGTGCCAGTCATTTAAGTGTAAGCTCTATTACTTCAGCTGCATAGTACCAGAGAGATTCTGGCCTACTAATGATTGTGCTGTTTGTGTCTTTTTGCACATTAACTACCCTCCGCTGACCGCTGCATGCAGATAACTGGGAGCAAAGTTGCGGTAAGTAGCAAAATTATTTATTCGCTTTTGATTTGTTATCGTGCAGTCTCTCTGTCTTTGCTGTCTTTCTCTCTCTTCTTCTTTTTTTGTTTTTTGGAAAAATTTTAAAAAGTAAATTCTGTGGCTTTCGATTTCTGTTTTATTTTGAACATTAGTATAGTTTATAGGCTATAATTTGAAAAAGTTTTATATTTTTTCCTCCCAATCCCTGCATGTAAATTGCACATTTAGAAATGAGTGATTTCTCAATTGTGCTCTCTGAGAATACACTAGGACCTTTTTTGTTAGTTTAAGCAGTTTTTCTTTGAAATGGATCACTGCCTAACAGATATTAGCATTTAAATATTGTAACACCAGGGATGAGCAATAGTTTTTAGGCAAATAATCATAATCTGTGATCTAATCTGTTTATTCTAATGTTCTGTATCTAAATGGGTTTCATTGTGTTCATTCTTCCCCCAGACAGCGTTCTGAGAATGTATCACTTAATTAGATTTTCCCTCACACACACATTCCATGTTGATTGAACAGTGGAAAAGATATTGAGTGCACCCCCACCTCCCATCCTATAAATATGTTCCATTTTGCATTGGGACGTTCTGCACAACCCATTTGCAAAGCCATGTCTTTGTCCCAGTCACATTACAGCGTGTCACTATTGTTTCTGAAATGTTCATAGCTGCTCATGTTGTTATTGTCACCTACTTTCGCCCCTCGCCCCCCACTTTTTCTAAAATGACGGTAATAATCTTCATAAATATATACTGTCTGGGCGATGGCAATGTTTCCTCATTTCACAGCTCCGTAATGCTGTAATTGCAGACTGGCTTCTACTATTTCTCATGTAGTGCGGTTCCATAGCCCATATGAGGCTGCTTGTTATTTGTTTTATTTTATTTATTTAGAGGGGCTCCGTTATTGCCTCCGCAAGTGTCACTTGTCATTTAAAATGCTGTTTTATTGTGTTGCCGAAGCTATGAGAAAGGCCAGTAGATGTACGTGAGGGAGCTTGAAGATAAGGTAGCAAAGGTAAATGTTGTTATTTACAATACAGCAATAAGCTGCCGCAACAGACTCATTTATTTGTAGCGAAATGGCCCGTTCAATCAATGCTCTCATGCCGCTTGGCATAGAATTGTGCGTCGAGTGATTTTTCTATAAACTGTCAGCGATAAAACATGCTCGATGCTGATGAGTGTGGAAGTATGCTTTGAATGTTGCATCACTTCTCAAGATAGAGCAGGAAGGTTACTCTGGGATTGTCTCTATCGAAGAACTGTCTGACAGCGTGCACCACAAACAAGTCCTCTCATTTTGAAGTTTCTCACAGTTCAGAGGTTCCTGTACTTCCTGCCATTCCATCAGACTTTTGTAAGCACTTCCTACGGATGGGAGAGTGTGAGGGCTTGCAGGGAAGCTGTCAGCGCTTTCATTCTCCTTGTTTCTGTTTCTCTCTTTCCCAATATCCCACCTTTTATTGGGTTTTATTGTAGAAACCACGTTCAGTGGGGCCAAGATGACACCCTCTCGCTGGGCAGATTGCTATTTCCACGCTGTCAGTGCAGTTTGGAGGCAGACCGACCTGCCTGAGCCACGGCTCCCTCGGGGATGACATTTCTCCAGGCACGCTCTCACAGGGCTCAAATTCTCTGGTCAGCATGTCCGTATGCTGCTGAGTCACATGCGCTTCAGCAGTTTTGTATTAGCGCAGCTTGATGGTGATGATGATGGTGACCCAAGGGGGTGTAGGTGTACCTGCCGCCCCTCTGCGGTGTCCGATTGATCAGGGATGTTGGTGCTTTGATTGTCAGGCTAAGCATGATAGATTGTGTGTCAAAATGCCCACGTTTTATCGGCGTGAAATTGATGAACCCCTCTGCGAGGGAATGGAAGACCGCTGCTCCCTGTGCTTAAATAAAGCACAACCAACACACAAAACCCAATCAGTGTTTGGCCCTGAAGACTGGTCCACTGTTACCTGTTAAGGTCACATGACTTGACCTGCAAAGTCTCTCCAGTCCTCAGGAGGAGATCAATAATCACACAGTCAGCCCAGCAGAAAGACTGCCTGTTTCCACGGAAACATGGTGACACGTTCAGAGTTGTGGGCAGAAGGAGAGAGAGGAGCCGCTGAGACCTCAGGGACTGGAGTCTGCTAGGGCTGTTAAGAGTTCAGCAGCTCTCTGAGAATCCCTGGTATTGTCGGCGAGAGAATAATGGACAAAGCTTGTATTTTACAAATGATTTAGCTTCTTTTCACATGGGAAAAGGACTTGGCCCTTTATCGGGTGAAATGGCATGGATCTTACCATCATGTTAAAGTGTGTTAAGTACTTAAGAGAGTACTTAAATACTCTCTTTAGAACCAAAGGGCCTTGAAAAGCATATGTGAAAAAGAGCAAAACCTTGGTGAAGAAAGATGACATTTAGCTATTGGTTTGCATCACAAGTGTTGTTAGATGATTTATTTTTATTTTGCACAAAGCAAGGTTGGCCGTTAGTATCCAGGATTTTTATACAGTCTGATATGATGCTAATTTAAATTGCCAGTGTGTTCAAGTCTTGTCGGAATGGTCATATTTGCGAGTTGAACGCACATGAATGTCACGACAAAGCCATTTCAAGTTACAATACAAGTGGGAAAACTCTGAACTTTTATTAAGCCCTGAGTTTACAATTTGGGGTCTTGTTAGTGAGAAAGTATGTTGAAATGGAAATATTGTTTACAATAAAACTAGCTTAATTTGTCTGTGTGTTTTTTTCCTATTGTCTTTGCTGTGTGCTGCATTATGGGTGACGTTGAGTATCCTACACAGGCTTTCTGAGTCTTTTGTTGGATGCAGTACAGTTTTCTTCTCTGACTTCTCTCTCTCTCCCATAGCCTCTCCTTCCTCGTTTTTTTGTCTTCCCTTTGCTTCTGTATAGTCCACAGAATTTGTGTTCCTAAGCAAATGAATATCCTTGGCATTTGTGTGAGGGCACCACTTGTTTTGTGGGTAGACTTTATACCCAGTATACTCCTGTTCTAAAGCTCATCTCTACCATGGCTGTACGGAGTCATTGTAAGCACCTGTTTAAAGGCTTTTCTGCAGGGAGGGTGCACTGCGTCCTCTTTCACTCGCTCTGCTTCTTGCTGGCACTAGCCAGGATCTGTGAAGAGGGCCCTTTTTAACTATGCTAAGTTTGAATAAAAGGACAGCCCATCCCCACCTACTGTGCCTCAGTCTGAAAGTCTCTTTGTTTCAGTTTGGCCATTAATGATGATTGTGTACTGGAGGCTGAACTGATTTGATAGGAAGTCTTTTAAAGCACCAAGGACATGCCCTATGGAAAAAATAAATCCAATAACCCCTTTGGTTCCTGTTCATCATTTTTACGGATACATTTTAATTAGGATGAAGGAACTGTGCTGAAAGAATATATGTTCAATGTGATGGTTTTGTCTCAGTTGATTTTTATTTATTTATTTTATTTTTTAAAATGTGTCCGTAAGTGTCAAGTTAGCACAAGGACACTGATGACGCATTTGATTTAACAGAAGATATTTAAAGTTTAGTTTAAGTTTGTGCTTTTGTCATTTTTATTGGTCATTTTATTGTCATTTGTATATTTCTATTTATTTGTATTTTAAGTACTTCAATTTAAACTTGTTAATTGCCACATTTCTTATTTAAGTTGCGTCTAATATTTATATTTTATTTTATTTATATTATTTATACATTGCATTTATCATCTGCTATTGAAGCAATGTTGGCTATTTAAAGTAATATTTTTGTATTTTTATTTTATTTTTCAAGAAAGTGAGAATAGACAGTGTAAAATAAATAATTGTTTTGGGTGTTTGCCATGGTTGAACGTATTGGTTGTTAAGGTGTAGGAATATCTTTAATACATTATTAAATGGTTGCTAGGGTGTTCTGGTTGGTTATGTGGTTGCGTAATAAAGCCCAAGCCAGACAAGAATCTAAGACTCAATGATATTCTGGTCTGTAGATATAGCTCCTGTCTCTTCCTTTGTGTAAGTCTTGTGAGTTTTTTTCTAACAATTTTATCATCCTCTAGGTGAAAATTGTAAGTCTGATTTCTTAGAAAAGTAATTGCACACCTCTCCCCAACAAGCTATGTGATTTTGAGGTATCATTCATGCCTGCAGCACTAACGGTTGGGGGACGAGTTATGAAGTTTAATACTTAGCAGTATAATAGTTTTTCTTACTTTAGCAAACACCACTAATAATGTGCTGATAGAAATTAATTTGCAGTAAGAATTGAGGTAGGAGTCAAAATTATTTTCTGCAGTAATTGACAACATGTCACAGATGCTGTCGAGAGAGCTTAACTTTAAAATTCCTTTAATACAAGTTAATGGAATAGCAGCGGAGATGTTAGTAATTGACCTATAAGGCTGAGCAATGTTATAATACTAGACCTTCTCACGCTATATGAAGGTCTTTTATTTCTGCCCTTTTGGCTCGGTTTCATCACAGAATTTACTCAGACTCTGCATCTAGGAGTCTGAGTTTTGTCCTGTTGCTGTATCCCAGGGATCAACTCTGAGTTTCAGTTTTGCTTGGATTTCCAAGCTCAGGCATATTGAAGTTTCTTGGGGTTGAATTCAGATTGACACTAGCGCAATATTCATTGCAACACCTAACCTCATCTCCTGTGGGGTCTCGATTGATGCTTCAGTTGTTGCTTGGTGCAACCACAACCTCGCATACAATTTTAATGCCATTCAGTCAAGTGCTAATATATAAATGTCAAGTATGATACGATTGATTTACCTTTAATACTATTTCCAGGCCTTTCTGGGACTGGAGTTGTTTGTATTTCACCGACCTTGTCTGGGTTTGTTGATTTCATATGGGAAATGGCAGGACTTAAATGTAGCGTTTATTTTATCAAACGTTAATATAAAGCAGGCCTACAGTTTTGTTTTGTTTTGCTTTTAAGCTACTCTTCATGATAGCAGACACTAATAAATGCACTTCCAACATCAGTCAGGCAGTTTGACATGCTCTCTCTCTTCGTACGTTATATTGCACACAAGCTCTCAGAAGTCTTTTGCACCAGAAGGACAAATGTCTTGTCATACACGCGGTCTGGAAAGTGTGTAAAGAATTGCGACCTGATAGACTGGCGGCGTATGTCAATACCAGCTCCCACTGGTGACAGAAAAGGTCTCATTGCCTGCTGACTGACTGTTGCATTATGCCACGTGGCCTTCCTTTCAATGGGAAACAAACAATCAGTGCTCCTGCCTTCAAAAGAGGGGAGCTGGATCTCATTATGATGAAGAGAAGATGAAAGGGAGCCAGGAGTGGACATGGTGTTCTCATATTAAAGGGAAAAGAGATGGGCCCTGTTTGTGTGTAAGCGCGTGTGTGCTTGATTGTACACCACTTCTGTATGAGAGGAGCCCATTTGGTGTTCGTCTTTGCGACTCTAGTGCAATATGTTCCCTTGTCCTGCCTCGATTGTCTCTCTTTTTTTCGTTCTAGCGGTCAAACGGATCACCCTCCGTCCACCTAGATGTTATTAGTTTCCTTCGTCGTGCTCTCAGCTCTGAGTGCGAGATGGGACTTGCATGTTCCCACGTCGTTATGAGGTCAGAAGATCTGGTAATGGCTTGTCCCGTCACTCTCCTTGACCACCTTTCAACACCTTTTCCTCACGTTCTTGCCCTTTTCAAGCCTTAGATGTGATGTATTTATAGCACATAGCATATTTTTACCACAGCCTTACCGAAGACATCAGTGTCATCACTTTAGCTGTACGAGTCCTACTTTTCTTTTTTTAGCTTAATGAAAGTAGGAGCTTTGTAGTCTGTTTTTCTTTGTCAAAGTTACCTCGTTAACTTTGGGGCGCTTGGGTCTGGCACATACTGCATGGTTTCTGGACAGCTCTTTCCTTACAATTAGGATGGTCGGCTAAATAATTTATTTTGAACCATAAAGCCATGGCATGAACATAGTATGGCCATATTTAATGGTAAGCGAAGACTGCTCGGGAACTGTGCTTGGAGAACATTGTGTTTTGACTGCTCACGACTTTCCTCTTCGTTTTATTTCTCTGCGTTTATTCTAGCCTTGAACTAATGAAAAGCTGTCTTGTTAGCTTATTGGGTAGGAGTCAAAGAGATGCTGAACTAGTGTCATCGTACCTGGTTGATTCCAACAATACAGTTTTCCCTTGCTTAAAATCCCGTCATCTCCTTCCGAGACTCCCTGCAGCCCCGTCGGCAAATCACAGCACTAATAAGGTGTGGCGCTTGTCTCGTGGCTGCACATTTTATGGTCGTCATCCTTGGACGCTCAGCAGTGAGCCGTCATTATCTGCTCATCAAACACACTTTAAGCACTTCCCCAAATGGCCAAACCTAACGATTTGTGGTTTGATCAAGGATGGGTCTCAAACCGTTTAGTCTGCCTTGCACTTTTTCTCAAGGGGGCTTTGGAGAAATAAACCCTTCAAAATGGCTTAGTTTTATTTGTTCTTGATTGTGTTCTCTAAATGTCAGCTTTTCCTAGTAGTTTTTTTTTTGCTTTGTTCAGTGTATTTATAGCAGACACGCTGTTTGCACATTTTCAGTTATGTCTTGTCATACGCGTGTATAAATCCATATGATTAACTGTCTATTGCCAGAGAGACCACACGTTGGAGGAGACCAAGATGGTGCGGTGCATGCCTTGGAACAAATCCCAACAGCCACTAGATGGCAGTCAGTATCTTTAAAATAAAGTTCCACAGCAGTTTTTGTGTGTGTGAGATGGAGAAAAAAGACACATTGTTGCCATGGAATTGACCTAATGGGTTTCTCTCAGACCTGCACAGCACAGTTTCTGGCTACAATGCCATTTGTTAGAGGTTTGATCTTTAAATAGGGGAAGTAACTGAAACCTACCAACATTATTCATATGGACCTTGGCTAGATCAATACTTTTTTTCTTTTTTTTTTTATCTCCAATGTACATTCACGAAAAAGACTTATTATTATAATTTTTTTTTCAAATTTCCTGAGTTGAAGGGGTGTTGACAGCCTCCTGTTTCCCCCCTTCTAGCTCCTGGTCTTGGAGATGGACGTTTGGTGGCTCAAGCTGCCTCGCTCCTCATCGACATCCTGCTTATGCAATCACATCTGAATAATTTATATTGGCGCCTCTGGTCTCATCATGTCATAAAACATGCAGCTGACAAAACATTGTCAAGCTAATTCCATTCAACTAGCCCTTCCTGAAGTAACACGTTCATGCAACGTCTAACTGTACTGTTTGCAAGCCTATTCTCATACGTCCTCTTAACCTGATTTGTGTTTCGTGATCCCCCCCCCCCCTTGTCAGTCAATGACAGAATGGTAGAGGTGTTTCTTTCTTTCTCTCTCTCATCCACATATGCTGCTCCTCCACCTTTCCGTGGTTCAGGTGCTCTGTCTAACGCTGCCCATTAATTTTTAAACTTTGCCATATGCTATCGCTTTTTTTTAAATTGGGTGGCTTTGCCAAATGCTCCTGAATCAAATAAGGACACATATAAAGTCTAAATACAAATACAGATTTTCTCTCACACAGAACAGATCTGTAGATGGACCACTTGTGGTGAGATGTGACAGAAATTTTAAATGAAACCACGAAACTCTGTTTGTCAGGTTAATGCACATGGTGTATGGGTGGATAAAACTGGTTGATTATCCGGTGAGCTGTTACCATGCTGTGTTTGAAGATGAACAGATGACTTTAGTTACTTGGACGTTGCTGTAAATGCCATTTTACACCCGTTTCTGTTTTGAACTTTATGCAAAAGTGTTTTTTGAGATTTACCTGGTGCCTGTTTTACTCTGGAAAGTCTTCAGGTGTACTTTTCTTCATCTATTTTTGGATGCTGGCCATTCTCATAGTCTATATCCTGCCAGTAGAACAAAAGAGAAGGCAATGGTAGAAAAGAGAGCTGATATCAAATGCCAATTACACTCACAACATATGCAACTTTCTGTTATAAATGAGCTAAGGCTGCTAAAATTGTCGTTTGAATTATGCCTTTCATCTCCCTATGGCTTTTATTTAAGCAGATCAGTTCAAGCCTCCAGTGACTGTTTTTTCTTTCCTGTTTGCATTTCTGAACATGCAGCACAACGGTAATGAATTCCACCATTTTAAAACCAATTACAGTAGTTGGGCTTTTTTACCCTCTTTGTCACGGTCTCTGTGGAATAGGGCTGTTGGAGTGTCGACTACAGATGATCTGGATTCTTTTTTAGCTATTCCCAAAACTCAGCATGCTAATGCCATTCTTTTTGGCATTACCATTTTTTTTTACCTGGAATTTTTGGGGTTTCTGTTGTTGTTTGTCAGGTTGGCATATATACAGATCGCTTATGTAAAAATATGGAGAATCTTTAAAGCAACTAATATATTTTTTAAACAACTAAACACTTCCAATGGTGTCAACCTTTGTATATCATAAGTAAAGTGAGGGCATATAAGCAGAATGTCACATCTGTGACTGAATGTGTGAGTAAGAAAATAAATGCCCCTGTTGTGCCAGTAAAAAGGACTTGCTTGGAAGAGAGGAAGAAGAAGAAAAAAAGGAAACGGTTTAACTTTTTCCCCGTCCTTATATCTTCTTTCATTAGATGTAATTAATGGTTTGTGATGATAAAATTGGGTCTTTGTCTGTTGCTGACGTTACACCATTGGACTTCTTTGTTTGCTGTAATTATATTTATTAATGATAACCAAAGACCTACAGAGGCAGTTAATAACCATGTTTTTCTGTCCCCATTTTTTCATTCATGTTTAATTGTTCTAGATGTTTTGTAGGGAGGCTTTAGGAGATGGATTATTACAAAAAGTAGTTCCTGACATATTTTCTTCAACATGCATTTATGTAGATTCTTACTTGGAGTTGTGCATAATAAGGTGCACAGAAACCCAGATTGAATGATTCAATTGCAACCCTTTTCTATTTATTATATTTTAAAAATCATTTATTCCTGTATTGTCAAAGCTGAATTTTTAGCAGCAGTTGCTACAGTCTTTAGTGTCACATGAACCTTCAAAAATCATTCTAATATGATTATTTGGTGCTCAAGAAACATTTTGATTAACAGTTGATTAAGTGACACACATTTTTTGTAACTTTATCAATATCTTTACTATTGCAATTAAATGAACTTTCTATTAATCAAAGAATTGTGAAAAATGTTCCCACAAAATATTAAGCAGCACAACTGTTTTCAACATTGATAACAATTAGAAATGTTTCTTGAGCAGCATGTTAGTATGTTTGAATGATTTATAAAGGATCATGTGACTGCTGAAACTTTACTTTGACAGGGATAAATTACATTCCTTTATTATAATATTCAATTACATTCAACAAAGAGTCGGGCTTGTTGTTAGAAGATTCTCTTCATGTAATACTCCATATTCCTGTAATCCAGTCTCGTCCTCAACAGGCCACTTACACAGTTCACTGCCACTTTCAAAGCCTCATGCTTTTTAGTAGACCTCCATTGGCTAGTCACTAGTGTCTTTTCCAGTCTTCTACAAATCAATACAAGCTAGTGATGCCCAATTTCCGCCGTCTTCTAAATTTGGCTAGTCTGATCACTCAGATGCTTTAGAGCAGTGATCCTCAAATCTGGCTCGTGAGATCCACTTTCCTGCAGAGTTTAGCCTACCCTAATCAAACACACCTGAGTTTGATAATCAATGTCTTCAGGATCATTAGAAAATCACAGGTAGGTTTGTTTGATTATAGGGTTGGAGCTAAACTCTGCTGGAAAGTGGATCTCGCGATCCAAATTTGAGGATCACTGCTTTAGAGGCTCAGGTGTGAAGTCCTGTCCGAGCTCATTTGTACATTGTTGCTATCTTTATTAAGGCCTCAGCTAGCTGTTGTTGTACTTAATGGTCCTCGTCTTTAAAATGTAATGTATTTCATGGATTATATGAATTAAGTAACCAAGGTTAGCATTTCAGTAAAAATTATTATCTTGAACAGGCTTAATTTAATAGACTCTTTGAGTCATATTACAAATAGCAAGAATTATTCACTTATCTGATTAATAATTAATTCACAAAAGTTGTGAAAGCTAGCTTTAAATTACACTGTCCACTTCAGCCGAGGGTGAGTGTAGTGTCAGTGGCTCACTAATTGCTGTCATTCCACCAGGCAGCTGTTGGCTATTAGAGGTCTTTGTTCCAGATGTTGTGTCATTATAATGGACTTGATCATCATAATGGCTTCTGAAAGATGATTGGCTGTCATTTCTAGGCCTGATAATGCAGCTCTTTCTGCAAAATGGCCTCTGTGGGAAACTATGTATGCACTGCAGTGTAATAAAATATATGCTATTGAAATGACAGGTTACGAAACGCAAAGCAATTTCCTATGTAATGTTTGTGCTTCAGAACACAAATGGAAGTGAATGCGTGTGTCACAATGGCCAATCTTTATGTCAGTGGATCTCTCTGATATAGAATCTGAAAATTGTCACTGTCTCTTAAGAACATAAAGGAATGGCTCGGTTATTTGCCATGCGTTCAAAAGGGAACGTCCTTTAGGCATGGATTGCTCAAATTGTATTATGGCATAATGATGTGTGGTGTTCTGAGACCTAGCATCTGTGGCAGCGAAAAGGGAACGTGTGTATGTGTGTTCGAGGGAGAGAGGGAATTGAAGTGCCCTACTAGCTGTGTTTGGGTATGACTCCATGGAGAGTGGCAGTGATAAGAGAAGGCTGGGTGTAATGAGCCATATCCCATGCCCCTGCTTCCTGCCTTCAGGCCTGCAGATGGCAAGAGGAATGCCCTGCTCTCCTGTCTGTCTGCCTCGCCCGTCCACTCCCTCCCTTTCTCGTGAACTCAACCACTCTTGAGTTTTTCATCCCTCGCTTTATTTTTCTGCCTGGCCTCCAGACCTCTGCCGGATTTTGTGGAGCTTCTGATGGCGTGCAGTGAAATCAACGAGGCGTCCTCTGCCTATTCACTCTAAGATGGTAAAAGAGAGAGAAGCAGAGAACAGGACGGAGTGAGCACTGGACTCTCTTATTTCACAGCCACCACCTTTCCCTTTCTCTCAGCTCACTGAATTTAATCCTCGCAGGGGTGATTCCCGGCCACTACTGTATGGAGCAACCTGCTGCATAGTAATGTGCTGCATTGGCCAAGCGTTTATGTTCTATTCCTATAGCTTCCACTTCCTGTTACTCAGCACTTAATTTAAATGTGTTAGGCTGCTTCTTTTCTAAAAGTCTATTCTTTTGAATATGTGTCTATATATAAGTGTGCATAAATGGGTCGTGATGGTTAACAAGTTATAGTTGTATAGTTATTGTATATAGTTAGATATTGTATTTTATTATCAAATGTATTCGTTTATTATGATATATATATATTCAAAATAAGAACAAAAATAAATCAAGTCTTTATTTTATTTTTTTATATGTATCTGTTTGTAATGTAATGTAATCATCAACCTGATTGACCAATTGTTGGTAATCATGACCCATTTCTGCTTCTTACAAGATTTTATATTTATCAGTGGAAAAGCATGGATTTATTAATTGCAGGACTGTCTCAATTTGATTTTGTTCTCCAAAACCTATCTTTCATGAAAACGGAGTGGCATCACTTTAATTATAGTGTACTTGGCTGGTATTTGGGTGAATTGTGTTATTCTGGGCTGATGAATTTTTCATCAGCTGGTTATTAACATTTGGCTATCTTAAGCCCACTGTTTAGGAAGAGCTATTTAAAAAGTTTTATTCTCCTTGATGGATGGCGGTTGTTTGTTCCCCGGTAGGGAGAAGAAAATCTTCTTGAAATGAAAGGCAGTGAATTAAACCTGCAGCTCATTCAGTCCAACTCCTCCAACCCACAAATAATTTTCTGCATGAGAGAGGGAAAACAAAGGGATTTGTGGGCTCAAATGTGAAGTGGATGAGGTAATTGTTTATAGGTGGACCTCTCCTTGTGATCCTTGTTTAAAACCGCTTAGCCTCGGTCAAGTTGATGAATTTACCTTGTGTTCGGGAAGTATTACGCGATAGTTCTTGATCAGCTGATGTCAAATGGATGCTTGATCTAATGGTTATGGCTCTGTAGACGTCTTGAAGTCTGTAGCATAAGTCTGTTTGATTGTAGGAGTGGCTAATTCTCTTGATTACATCGAGAGCTTTTATTGCTTTGAGTGTTAGACTTTTTGGGTCCTTGATATGCTTGCCCACAGCTTGAACCTGCTGCGTTTGGCAGTTGTGAGTCTCTTCTCTTTGAAACAATTAAAACAGGATATCAAAGGAACATAATGATGTGGATACCGCCATTGGCTTTTATCCACAGAACAATGGTCTGGGTTTATTGCATTTTATGGATGGAGGAGCCGATCACTCATTTTAAATGCAAGTCAGTAAATCAATCGGTTTGCGTGAAGGCACAGTTAACACATTTCTTTTTGACTTTTGTGGCGAGTATTCTGTCTTTTTCAATACATTATGAAAACACTGCCCAAATATTTGCCCAAACATTTTAGCACACCACTGAGGATGAAAGAGGACAGGCAAGGTGTTGTCTTGCTTCGTCAATGAAATAATAATTAGTCAGACAAATGGGCCTCTGAATTTTGATAAGCCCATTATCATGCACTGTTGCTGTTCGAGTTTCAAGGACTTCTTCTGGAGCTGAAATGTGCCGTTCCCCCAAACATGAAAATGCTGTCATTTTTTCTCTCTCAAAGACATCCCCATACAGCTCTGACTTAAATGAAATATTTTTGCCAGAGTCAAAATACAATTCTCAGACTGCAGCATGTAGTGTTAGGGGCTACACACAAGAGGGATGAATTGAATAGCTGTAGTGCTTATTTTTCTTGTGGATGTTGCTTCTAGACAAATTGGCGTGTGAAGGTTCTTGTACGTACGGCATTGAACTTTAGTGCAGTCTTGATATATGGGCATAAATATCTTTAGATTGCCTCTTGCAGCTAAGTATGCATAAGTCATATGAATATTATGAGTAGCTTATCTACTGAATAATCCATGCTACCATAAACAATGTATGCAGAACCCTATATTCTGTATAGTCGATGATGACATTTTAATCCCTGCTATTTCTCATGTTAATGTCGTCGCAAAGTAAATTTAGCACATTGTTTGTATTCTCCTGTGCTGAAATGTACATTTGCATTAGCAAAGTTCTTGGAAAAAGGCAAAATAGAGCTTGCAATTTTCTCTCTCGTGTAATTATGAAAAAAAGATGGATAGTTGCAGCTTCATCTTATTCATGCATTCAAGGCCTCAGAAAATCAGTTTTATTCTCTATTCTCTGAATAGGTAGGCTTGGATAGGATAGGATAGGATGGAGTGCTCTTAATAACAAACAGATGCTATTGGTCTGTCTAAAGATTTTGGCTTTGCGGAGGGGAGAGGCGAGAGAATCTGGGAGGTTTTTTTGCTGACCCTCACGGTTTGAAAACTGCTGATGGCCTCAGGTTGTTTCATGCATCTTCAAAACTCTGCCACACTGACTGATACACTGTGGAATATCCGGCTTCATTTTCATTTGAAAGCTCGTGCAGTTTTCTCCAACACAAGAGACACAGTGAGCCATTACAGACAGGAAGAAGCTCGGCTTGGAAAAAGATAAGCATCTGTGTTTTTTTTTTTTCATTCTCTCCCTTCTCTGCATTTCATTAATGAAAATGAACCTATCTCTTTTTGCAGAGACTGTAAATGAATTATAAGGGCAGTTATTTATTAATTGTGTTTGGGGGGCACAGAAGTGTGGAGGATCTTTAACGCTTAACGGCTTGGTGAACAGTCAGATATTTTTGATGTTGGAAGTGCACTTTATCAGTCAATGCCGTCAAATTCTCATCCATGAAAGGATGCTCGATGGTTATCACTCTCAATAAGATTTGCAGACCAGAGATAGGAATCTTAATACAAATGTGCTGTTTGTTTGTTCCCTCAGCACAGCACAGAGCCTTAAACAATCATATTTAATCATAGGCAGGGTTTGCCTTAAAGGGTTAGTTCACCCAAAAATTAAAATTAGGCTGCGTTTTACTCACCCCCGAGGCATCCTAGGTGTATATGACTTTCCTCTTTCAGACGAATACAATCAGAGTTAAATTAAAAAATGTCCTGGCTATTCCAAGCGTTATCATTGCAGTCAGCGGGTGTTGCATTGCGTCAGTCCAAAAGAAGTTAAATAAAAATCACCCATCCATAAAAAAAAGTGTCTCACACGGCTCCGGGGGGTGAACAAAGGCCTCCTGTAGCGAATCGATGCGTTTTTGTAAGAAAAATATTCATATTCAAAACGTAATAATCACTTTAATCTAGCTTGCGCCAACAGTTGTACTCAGAAGCAGTTCCGGGCTGATGACGTATGAGGTCAGCGTTGCGCACGCAGTCTAATTTTCATTTTTGGGTGAACTAACCATTTAAGTCTACACTACACAGTTAGTTAATTCTGTTTTTTGTCTTGGGAAGTGTCTGTCTCTCATAGTCCTTCGATGTCTCTCTTGTGTGGTGCAATGCCCAATTTGCACCGTCTAGGCTCCCACCAGCATCTGTATGGGGCTTAAAACCACCACAGCAGACTAAATCATCCATAATTAGTTGAGCTGGGCAGTTTATACAGCTGTAGAAGAAAAAATGTGGAGTTGGCAGACAATGTAAAGAGAGAGATGGGAGTTTGCAGGTGGTTCTTGCCGTTTCTATTCTCCTCACATCACTCCACGAGTCACAGGCTGCTTTTCGACGGTCTCATGTCCCCAGTGCTTGTATGCTTGTAAACTGACATCAGCGACAGGTGTAAATCCAGGTGTATTATGAGCTGCGCTGCTGTGTCTGCGATTCCTGAGCTGCCAAATGGAGCTCGCAGCACTCTACTCTGACGGCCGTTTGCTGTGAGTAATTTTGACCAACAAAGCTATAAACCCACCTCAGATGCTCCATATACCTTTTATTAAAAAAGGTAATGGAAATACAGCAGTCGGGAAGCCTTACCCTAAAATCAAAATAAAGAATAAAGAAATGGTTCATTTTATTGTTCTTAAAGAAATATTTGGACTTCTATGGAAAAGAGCAAAAACAAACAAAAAAATAAACAAACAATACAAAATAAAAATAAAAGTCAGAAACTAAGCAAAAATGACTAATATTGCCTTGACAACTGTCTGGAATAAAATAAGTTTAATTTTTTTGCATTGTATTTTATCTTTGAAGTTTATTTTATTTCAAGTAACACATTTTTTATGGTTTTAGTTTCAGTTAGCTATAATAACCCTGAAAGATCCGGATGTGTTACACTAATGAGAAACGGCAGTGCTTGCAAATCTTAACGGTCCCAAAATAGGCTTCATCAAAATCTTACATCTAGTCATTTTATTGTTTGTTTTTTCCTTTTTATTTTATGTTGAAATTTAATCTCTGCTTGTTTTTGCAGTTGTTTCTTGTGATTTTTAAAAAGCATTCAGTATTAGGTGTCCGTGAGTATTCTGCACCATTGCCAGTGGACAGCTTCCAGCGTGAGCTCTGCCTGTGCTGAAGGATTTCAGTAGCACTCTGGTATATTGATACAAAATACTATACACTCTCTTTCAGCTGTCAATCTTTAAAACTTTCTTGGTCTCTCAGGGCTTTAACCCTGTTTAGCTCTAGATGAACACTGCCATTACTGTGTGCACGTCTTTTAATACAGAGAACCGTCTCCTTTTGTCCTGTTTCTGTCTGCCATGTCCTTGTCTCATTATTGACTGAAGCAGTAATGATTATTTTTTTCATTGGTGTGAACTGAATGTGAAACAGCCCTGGTTCCACTCTTGGGGCCAGTGGCATTGGCAGTGAACTATCCAGCAATATTAAAGAAACAGCCTTGGACCGTAGAGTTCTAAAAATTTGTATATAGGCACCTCATAATTCAACCGAATAAAAAAAAAAAAGAACAAATTCATACTGTCTTGCAAACAGCCCAGGGAATGTGCTTATGCAAGCATGACATCCATTTTGAATATATCACGTGGTGGTTGATACTGTATTTGTTGGATGCTGTATATGAATAATTCTGAATATTTTTGCATGTTTGTGTGTGTTTCTAGTGATAATCATACGTGCACATGGATTACAGGTCTGCAAATGTGGGAGTCAATTAAAACTCAAATCTGCAGTCAGCCAGTATACGCCCACAGCGTCTTCAAAACGAATGTGTTAAAAGTCATTAAACAGCACTCAACTTAATCATTCTTTTACTTTTCATAATTAGGACCCTGGGCTACTGTCGGCTCCGGCACTGTTCACGCTTGGCTTTCGGCCACAAGTTGACTGAAGTTAAATTAGGCGAGATGACTTCTTTATTAAGGCATCTGCAGAGTGAATGACAAGCATGTTATATGTCCAACCATTACGAGATATTTTACAGCTCTGAATGTAACAGCATGTAACATTTGCCGTATTTGTTGTTTTTTTTCCTCTCACTTTTTTTCGTTTGCAACCCCACTAAACATTCTTATTGAACTGCATCTCCTACTGTAGGAGAACTACAACAGATATAGATGTTTTTAAAATTCAGCTCTATCATAAATACCACTCTGTTTCTTGCATTTCTGTACTGCATTGCTGTATCCAATTGACTGCATTGGATAAAAAACACTAAGCAAGAATAGTTGAAGGCTGAATCACTTTTCAGAGTGAGTGCAACAATTTGTCAGTGTTTTCAACCTTCTGAGAAGAGATTAGATTTTCCTGTTTTTTTTTAATCTTCCCCCAAGTCATCAGTGTTTATAGTAGCTTAAAGTAATATGGGAACTTTGAATGAACCTTAGAGAAATTATTTAATATTATTTCTCCATCAATGTTCACTTTCAGCCCATGTTGTATCAGGGACATTTTCTTTCTAACATTGGCAAATTATAATATTAATGTTGTTACAGGTTATTGGACTACTATTTTAAAGCAATTTGTAAATTAATTAAACATTTGTGAGTTTGTAAATATATGAATTTAAAATGGCCTAAAAAACCCAGGGACTTCCTTATATGCCTTCTTAATGGCTGTATATTTGGCTCCTTGAGCACATGGCATGTCTATTTGTTTCAGGTCAGACAGTTCACCTTGGGCTATCCAGCAGCATGACTATAAGAAATTATGACTTTCCTGTAAACAGGAGGACCCTAAAGGAGTTCGCTTGGAGGGCCATATAAGAGCAAACTGACATGATGGTGATTATGATTTATTGAAGTTGTGATCATCTCTAACTGACCTGCAGTGAGCAGCTCTGGTTTGCTGTTCCTGGGCTCCATGAGGTTTAGTTAGGCTGTGAATTTGGTAGTGGATGGCTGTCACGAGCATCTCTCCAGTCCCACCTCTATAAATAGAGAACACCACTCTCTCCACGTTGCCATTCCTGGGGGGAATTTTCCTCACCACATCATCCTCCTTTGCTCTACTGTCAGCTTGCCTATCCGTCCCTCTATTCATCCTTCCATCCATCTGAAACATTAGCGCTAAAGTCTAATGTATCTTGATACGCATTACCCCCAGCCCCACCTCCCTGTGCAGTACACACACACACCTTCCTGTACTTTTGATATGTACATACCAATAACTCTGAGCTTTCCGTGCTGTATTAATTTATAAAAGCCTTTAGCTACTTATTTAAGAGATCTATTTCTGAGTGCAGAGTTTTAATTTTAAACTCTCTTCAAAAAGATGCATTATGTCCGAGATGTTCTCCCTGTCATTTAGTTTTATATGTGATGTTAGTCTAATCTGCGAGAATTAAGTCTTCTTTTAAGTTGAACACCGATATCAGTCAAGCACTCAAGCATTTGTAGTGTATAATGTATATTTATAGTGTGATTTAGCGCATGTTCGGGAGGTGTGTGCTGGAGTGTGTCAGATTCAATTTCGAGGCTTGAGGTGCGGGGGGAAATCAGATGCTTACTCACACAGACTCCATCAAAGACCAACAGAGAAACTTCAATATTCGCCTTGCAGCTGTCATGCAGAGTCAGAGAGCATCAACCAGTGAGACTTTAAACCAGCATTCACCCACAGAGTGACAGGTGCAGGGCTAAATGATGGCTTGACGGAGCTTCCATTGAATCCGCTCCAAAAAAGTAAGCGAATGAGATGAGAGGAACATCGAGTCTCGACAGCCCAAAGATCTGATCAGCCCCCCTCACATCAAAAGACGGAAAATGCCACTGCAGCATTCGAAGACGTTTCTGGAGCGAGCTTTAGGATTTGATGCATACATGCTGCTTCAGGGGATTTTAAAATATAACGTGTACATTCTTTCCATGGAGTATCGGAGGATGACACTGTTTCTCAAAGAATGCAAGTGGAGAGAAGCAGGCACAGTCTGCTTGGCGTAGTGACCCTTTGTTGACCTCTCTTTCGAAATTGCATTGTTCCGTCACACTCATTGTGTATTCATCTCACCCTGTATCTTTTAACTGCTGTCTGCCTAGATGTTTCCTCAAATGTGCAGAGCCTCTGGCTGTAATATATTTAAATGTTATAAAGTAGCTCATTCTCCCAAGGATATGCCCCGGATCCCTGTTCCCATAAACAAGCACTTAGAATACAAATGGCAGAAATCCGGGCGAATACTTCGGAAAACATCATTCGTTTCCCTCCTTATGAAGCGATTCGTTTTCTCACTGAGGGGTGGAGAGTTGCGAATTAACTCGATTGTAAGTGAAAATCTAAATAATGTGCTTTGCCAGGGATGGCCTCAAAAATAATTGCTATCAAGCTGGATGTGTGAGTGGGAGATGGGGAGAGGCGACGAGATGAGCTTGTCAGAGAGAAGAGCCATTTACCAGAAGTGACAGAAGACAAGATGTTCTCCCGTGGGTGTGTTTGCCACACTCTGAGACCTTCACTGCTGGGGGTCCAGTAATTACAACAATTAAGATGGATATCCTTCACGTCATCTCAAACGGGATGTAGGCGCCAGTTCGTTATTGTCATGACAATTTTGGCTTTATTTTTTATTCATAGACTTCCTTTTGCCGGTTTCGCGGCTTTATTGTCCTGCGCAACGTGTTTAATTGCCCCAGAAAGTTAAATGCTACTTGTTGGAAGGAAGTGCAGCTGGGCTCCAAAGCCGATAAAGTGACACATTTCAAAAGTGCAGTGTCTTCACACCCTAAGTTAGTTGTTTTGATGCATTTTATTGTGCTAAAGAAAGGCTTTATTGTAATTCCTTTGTGAAACATTTTGAAAAGAGTCCCCGAAGTTGCAGACTCCTTTGTTTTTTCAGATGAATTCAGTGTAGCACTTTATAGAATGAGATGAGCAGCTGAAGGTGCTTGCTCTCAATTTCTCCGTAACATTCTTTTTGCACCCTCACTTTGTCTTATCGAGCTAATTGTTTGAACAATGACTTGCGATGAGCAGTGACTGGAGTGAGAAGGAGGGTGAAGAGAAAGTAATGACTGGAGCTTTTTCAAGCCTAGCCAAGACAATGGAGACAACAGCATCAATAAAGAGTAAACATCCCCCCACCTCTCCACACAGTCTTTAATGGAGATCCCAGCTTTTGGCGGAGATAGATGAGGGCTCATTCAGAGCAGCGAGTAGGTAGATGTGTGCTTTCTCAAACTAACTGGCTATTGGTTTGGAGAGGAGAGTCAGAGATCATACAGCATTAAAGGGTGTGTGATTAAGGAGTACATGTGATGGAAAACCGGGCCCTATTGACATGCCTTTGTCTCCTCTTCCCGTAAGTCCCTCCGGGCTGCGCTAGGCGAGGAAGCGTTGCAAGTGGATTCAGAAAAGTTAAGGTGATTGATTGCTTTGCAGCAGTTTCTGTGCCTGCCATTGATTTCACCATCCAACTTCAGAGATGGAAGTCTTACATTTATATTACCGCTAATCATTATTCCCTTGGCACTTTGTCAAGAGCAAAAGGTGATTAAGACGCTGGTACATCATTAATTTGCACTGGCAGATAGGTTATAATTTTGTCCCTCTTTCCTTTACCTACACCTGCTCATTTCACGCTCTCCCTTTCTTGTCCCTGAACACGCACCCGGTCACGCCGCATCTTCACGTTGCAGTCAGATAAATGCAAGCATGTATACAAGCTGTACACATGTTAGCAGCAGCGCAAGAGTACATTAAACTCTGTTACAGCGGTTGTGTGATGTTCAGATTTTAAAGTCTCAGATGTGCTGTCAGAGTCGCTGGTCTTCTCATCAGCGCTCGGATCTTCTGACACTTCAGAGGTTCGCTTTACATACCTGTCATCTCTTAATGCTCGCTTCCCCGTGCCCGCCAGGAGCTCCGTCACAGACTTATGCTCTTTGTAGAGGAAACATGTCTCTCCTCCACTACCTTTAAGACAGTAAGTGGTATTGAGTGAAGAGATTCTCAGTGCACGGTTTAAAGTTGAGTAGTGAAACTCTGTCTGTTGATACATTGGAGGGCAGAGTTTGAAATACGGGACCGTTTCGCCCACAGAACCTCGTCAGCGTCTTTGTTCTGATTCTCCACAGAAACAGGCGAGCAGAATCCCGGATGAGCTTTCTCCTGCAGTGCCATCAGCATCCAGGCACTGAAGAACACATGAGGAGATGGTGTCCTAGAGATGCTACTGCATAATTTCGCTCTTGTCACTGGCCCTCTCACAGATGTCTTTGTTCTGCCCTCTTTGTTCTGTTGAGGAGTGAGACTTTACACACAAGAGCGAGGTTTTGATTAGCATTTGTATGCAAACCATAAATTTGCAAAGACTTAGTTCAATGCATATACACGATACAGTCTTTAGACATTTACAAAGCAGTACAAACAACTTTTTTTTCATCTTCCATCTGTGCAGCTGTGGCCCTTTAAGGCGGGACACCTCCCGCATGAAAAAATGAATAATCAAATTACTAAGCAACCCCTGAATGGAATAACACAAAATAGGTATCATTTTAAAGCTTAGAATCTCAGCTTTCTAATGTATGTATTACATTTTAATTAATTGTATGTTCTTTCTTTTTTGTTTGAATTATTTTGTAAATTATTAACGAGTGCTGAGCAGTCCCTCTAAACCGGAGTGTACCGCGGGCGGCACCCTCCCCCCGCGAAAATATTACTAATCATATTTTTCAAACCACTGCCTTGATCAACAAAAAATGGATATCATTTGAAATCTTAGAGTCTGAGCTTTACAATGCAGGTAGCCACTTTGATTAACTCCAAATTAGTTAGTTATTTGCTGATAAATGACAAAAAAAAAATCATAATTTACAAAATGTTTTTTGTGCCATGTGCTTCACCATCTGCGGTTTTTGTTCGTAACTTCACGAAACATGCATAGACGGCACGTCATTATTTTCAAAAAATTCTCACAATTAAAAAGTGCCCAAATTTACCATAATCCGTCTATCAGATCAAAAGATTTTGTTCAGCTGTAACACATGAAGCCAGACAGGCACGCTTGAGGCGCAGCAGAATAAATAACTGTACTTTCACTTTGTGCTTTTATTTGTAAATTCATGAAACATGCATAGATCATGGAAAATCGCATGTCATTATTTTCAGAAAATTCTCCCGGTTAAAAGGAGCCCAAACTCATCAGATCATTTGTTCATTAGATCTAAAGACATTCCTTATGATGTTATCACACACATTAAACCATTAAATTAAGAAAAATATAGGTTAAGTTGCACTCTAGTGAAGAAAAATGTATAATCATATTTTTCAAAATCACTGCATTGATCAACGCAAAATCGGTGTCATTTGAAAGCTTGGAGTCTGAACTTTACAATGTATGTAGCCACTTTGATTAACTCCTAAGTAGTGCTGAGTTGTTTGCGGATAAATAGAAAAAAATGTTTTCATAATTAATGAAAAATGTTTTTTGTTCCATGTACTCTAATATGTCAGAAACATCATACAGCTCAGATAGTCATGTGTCATATGTCATTTGAAAGGTCTCATCGAGTAGAATAAAACAAGTATAATTGTTTGGGGCTTTGACTAAACTTGAGTGAGGCATTAATTCAAATTTAAAACAACAATTTCAAAACTGTAAAGGGCTAAGAGAGAGGCTACTTTGGTTCCAAACAGTGTTGGGGGTAACTCATTACAAGTAACGCGAGTTACGTAATCAGATTACTTTTTTCAAGTAACTAGTAAAGTAACGCATTACTTTAATTTAAAATGAAATATCTGAGTTACTTTTTTTTTTTTTTTTTCAATTTATTGATTGACAGCTATCCTGTCCCCATGTTGAGAGAAATCAGAAGTTGTTACAGTAGATCTAAAATAAATATGAATATGCATTAATTCATCTCACTCACAAAAAAAAAACAGATTCAGTATTGCAACTAAATATAAAAATAATGCAACTCAGAATATGACGCAAACCTGCAATAATTAAATGTTAAACAACACAAATATCCTTTATGTATTTAATCCCATTCTATTAACAATGTCTTCGATGATCCAGTTCAACAATACTAATAAGCAAAAATTACTCTAGCCAAACATTTGTGTGTCTTTTTCATTGCTGAAGTGTGTTGAAATGTCTTCTTCTGCATTCTACTGTACGGACTTAAATTTACTTTCCCTTCAGCCTGAGGCTTATTCACTCCACTTTTGGTGTGAAAAGGCTTTTATATTTGCCAAAAATATAACTTTTTTATTTTAAAAATAAACAAGCAAGCCCTGTCCAGATTTAAAAAGTAACGCAAAAGTAACACAGCGCATTACATTCAATAAAAAGTAATTACAACGCAATATGTAATGCTACTTTAAAAGTAACGTCCAACTACTGTAACTTTTCATTACTTCATGATATCACCACACAATTTAATTCACATTTAATTCACGTATGTTGGGGAACATCATCAAAAATAATTTTTTTCCTACCTAATTTTTTCATGAGATATTGAATGTCAAATAAGAATATGAACAATTTTCCTTGACCACACAAATTTTTCTTACTTTTTATCACCTATTTCTCAACATGAGAATATTCAAATGCAAAGATTTTTTCCCCCCTAAAAATATATAAAGCTTTCTATCAAACGATACCTACCTTTTGACTCTCCTTGCTACGGTCTTGGAGTTATGAGTCATTATTTTTGTGTATGGCACTCAGAAAACAACAGTTTTTAAAATGCCTTCAGGGAGTCAAGAGCTAAACAAAAAGGCCTATTTTGTTACAAAATACTGTAAGTTTTGGATACTTTATGCTATCACCACAAAATTTTAAATAAATACAGCTAACATGCTGGGGAACATCATCAAAAAGAATTGTCCTCCTACCTTATTTCTGTCCTGAGATATTGAATGTCAAATAAGACAGATAGGAAAAATTTCTCTTGAACACTCAAATTTTTCTTACATTTTATCAGCTATTTTTCATCAGGAGAATGTCCAAATGAAATATTTTTTCATATAATCATATATCATAGAAAACTTTCTGTACTTTCAGGGGAAAAAATTATTATATGAAATTATATCAAACGAAACCGACCTTTTGACTCTCCTTGCTAGAGTCTTCGAGTTATGAGCCATTATTTTTGTGTATGTCACTCAGAAAAAACATCAACTTCAGTGAGGCAAAAATGCCCTCAGGGCTTAAAGGGTTAAAGGCCAAACCTGAAGAGCAGTGCCTGGCCTTTTACAAGAGATAGATGATTGCATTTTTTTTGCACACTGGGGAGGCTGAAGTGAAAGACCATAGTTTTATCAAGAAAATAAAGTTAACTTTTAGAATTTTGGTGTAAAATAAAGAAAACACATGTAAGTTTGTGCACTCTTTTGAATAGAATATAAGAGAACTGAATATTAATATTATTGGACTGTCCATCTGTCCAGGGTGTTTCCTCTCGCCAGTGGCCTGAAAAAAGCTGGGACTGGCTCCAGCATTTAGTGAATGATAAAAATAATAATAATATTATTCTTATACTAGAATACATATTCGTCTATTTTATAATTATATTAATAATTATTATATGCATTGTAAATTATATATTAATATTAGCATACAGTTTTAGTTTTGAGTCAAATTCTTAAATTTACGTGAATTGCACTATTTTAGTATTTGATTTTGCTGTGTAATGCTATTGAACAAAAAAGTTTTTCACATGCTTAATATCACAAATTGTAGTCGTGGCTTAATGGATAGAGAGTCGTACTTGTAACCCGAAGGTTGCGAGTTCGAGTTTCAGGTCCAGCAGGGAATTGTAGGTGTGTGGAGTGAATAACCAGCGCTCTCTCCACCTTCAATACCACGACTGAGGTGAGATCCTTGAGCAAAACCCCCAACTGCTCCCCGGGCGCTGCAGCATTGGCTGCCCACTGCTCCGGGTGTGTGTTCACTACTGTGTGTGTGCACTTTGGATGGGTTAAACGCAGAGCACAAATTCCAAGTATGGGGTCACCATACTTGGCCACATGTCGCATCACTTTCACTTTCATAGTTAAAGTGTGTACTGTTATTTCTATTTCTTATTCACCTTTTTTGTGATTTCCAGATTTAATTTAGATCTTGAATCTCCAATTTTCAGTGTGGTCGCAGACCTTTGAACCCCATTGTATATATATTTATACAACAACAAAAATAAGAAATGTGCGTGTCTTAAAGCAGCATATTTTTCACATTTACAGCTTTAGGCTCAGAAAAACAATGTAAAAAAGAAATGATAATTGTGCAATTTTTACACCAGCGAAGCGGGGAAGTACTGGGTAAACATGTTCAGTCCTGCAAGGGCTCTGCTTTAATTGCATCATGTAAGGAGCAGTGGTGTGATTACTGAGCTGTGTAGCAATGTATGTGGGCCTGGGTGCCTGGGGCCTCCATGCGCTTTCGTGAGTGTGCGTACTCCCACACTCACAGACAAACACAGTGTGGGATGCTTGGAACCATGCTCAAAGGAAAAACATACACAGTATAAGGAACAAGGAACAAGTTTCTACCATGTTTGTTCTTGGATGTTTGTGGATTTATGTCAGTTCTATGAGTGAGTGAGTTAGTTAGTGAACCCATGCTGTTGGTTCAGATGCTCATCTGCATGCACATGTATGTGTGTGTTTGAGCGACGTGTGAATTGGCAAGGGATCCAGTGAAATCCCTGTCTGAACATCCTGTGTGTGTGGTGCTCTATTATCTGGGCAGCTCTTCCACATCTGGCTGACTGTCAGCTTGGCTGCCGCAGCGGGGGGATCCTCCGTCTCCCATGTCTGAGCCATCATAAGGCGATGTGGTATTTACACGGCCTCGCTTGTTTACTCTGGCAGACTGAGAGAGAGGGAGGAGAGAGGCTGGCTTCGGCATGGGATTCCTTCAGCACTGGAGTAAAATGCACCTCATTGCCAACACATACACTCACATGCACACCGACACCTGGAAGCTGAATGCTCCAGCCAGGGTGGGCTATGGCGGATGATTGTTCCATCACTGGCCCTTCTGTGAAGATCACACTGGGACTTGTTTGTCTTTTTATTTCCTGATTACACTGTCAGGTCTCAACAGATTTTGCTTAAGTTAAGGGGTAAAAAGTAATCAAATGACATTTCTTGTTTTTCCAGGTGAATGTATGAAAAGAAACTGCTCTGGGTCCAATAAAAGAAACAGCATGTGAACTGAACAAGTTTCAAATTGAATTGCAGTTTGTCACATTAAATAATACATCTGCTTAATTTAATGTGTGAAGAGAAGCAAACAGAGAAATTTGGATTACACTAGTTTTAATATTATTCACAGTATCCTGCCATATTCTTCAGTTTACGTTTGTGTTTCCTAGTTATGCATGCATAATGTGTGCTGTAATCAAAACATTTTTAAATGCATATTTACATTTAAATTTTTCCTGCAAGTTTTAGGTGTCTTGGATATTGGCTTAGTAATAAAGAGTGCTTCTCTTTCTCAAACAGACAGCACAAATGCACATTTCTGCCCTGTGCATTAAACAGGTGGCGAGAGACTAACACAGTCTTGTGTAATACCTTTATTAGGTGCAGATGTATTAGCTACATAGCAGTTTGAGCATTATTTTGAGGTCTTTATGATTGTTGTTCTGCATAAATAGTGCATCAGAAAGTAAGCCATTTGCCTAGAATAGAGATTGTTTGAAGTAGTGCATTGATCAACACTGTCACACACATAAGTACCCTCTTTTTTGTATTTGAGCTATGTCTTAAAAATTGTTGGAGTCTAGATGTTAAGTCACACCAATTGAAGGAAGAAGTTGAGGGGTAATTGCTTTTGTTATCACAAAAGTGCAATACAATTAATTAAAAATGCTTTAAATTTTATTTGTGAAATTATTTCTTTGGATTTTGCTTTAATTTTTGGGCTGACATTTTCATTTCATTGCATTGAAAAGTTATATACAAATTGTGATCTAATGAATGTGATCAGAGTTTTAGGAAACTTGCCTTTTTTTCTAGACTGCCATTATTAACATGCATAACATGCATTTGACATCGTTTTTCTTGGTTGTGAGATTATCCTTGAAGACAAGTGTTAAGAAGATAAGAAAAGTGTTAATGTTTTATGACTGGTTTTTGGATACCGACTGTATACTGACACCTGTTGTGTGTGGATGGTAATGAGACTGCATTGTGAAAATGACATTTTCAGAGGTGTATTTGTTACTCATGATTGAACTAATTAATTGTGCATGTCAAATAATTGGGGTTTGTGTTAGTTTTTTTTGTGAGAAACATTTTACAGGGTTTCCGCAGGTCTTAAAAAAAGTCTTATAAAGTCTTACATTTAGTTGTATCAAATTTAAGGCCTTAAAAAGTTTTAAATTGTACAAGAAAGTCTTAATTATGATTTCAAGAGGTCTTAAATTTGGGGATGGAAAGACCAGAATTGCGATACGCTGAATGCGACAATTAAACTTCAAAAGGCTATGATTTCATTGAATAAACACAAGCGCTGCACGTTCAAAGTCCAGTGCTGCTGCTCTGTGTTTTGCCGTTACCGGGGAAACTGTTATATTTCTACCAAATGCTCCACCTGCTGTAACAGAATGAATGAGCATTTTCAATAAAACCATTGTTTTGTTCAGAGTTCAGACCAATGCAAAAAACGACCCATGTTTTTACCCTGCAAACACGCAGAGCTTTGAATGTGAACTGGTAGATCGATAAGAAGAAAATGCATTATAAAAATCTAAACTGTAGAGGGGTTTGCGATTATGTAGGATAGCGTAATATCATAATTGTGTTTTTAAGGATGTGCGATTTGATATTAGCGAGTATATAGCGGAAAGGCAAACAAAAACACCTACGAGATGCGTGCATACATTCGTGAGAAGTCTAGAAGGTTAGACTAGTGAGTGCGCGTGCACAATTATAGGCATCTTTCCCACTAATCAGTTATTAAAATGCATTAGATTATCCACATAATTACTATATGGGGCAGAACAGAAAATGTATATTATATAATGTCAATAGGTATATCACACGAGGGTGCGTTTTTTCGCCAAAGTCAGCTGATTAAATGTGATATTGATTAGTATTACAACAGTTCAAATAAACAAGAAGTTAATAGAAGAGACTTCTGTTTTAGACACCATATTCTGTTTTTGCTGTATTTCTCCAACAAAAATAATTTCAAACACAGCAACAGCGCTGTTTTGCATCTCTGAGTAACACGACGGGGTTTCGTTCCTGAATGAATCAACCGTCTAAATGATTCGGTTCAATCGCAATGAATCACTTACTAACAGTGACTTGCTGCCACCTACTGACAGTTTAAATTTCACATTTAAAGTATCTATTCATTTTTTAAATAATTTCAAATATCAGTATCCAACGTTTTATGTTTAAAATATCAAAACATTATTAATGCATTTGTAACTGCAGATTAAATACACTCATGTCTTGCATTATACAGTGTGTAATGTATATAAATGCCACTTCTAATGCAGCTTCTATGGTTCCTCTGCATTGCAAAGATCAATTTTCTTGATACTGATTTCATTTGCTTGGTAAAAGCCCAAATGCAAGAATTTGACTCAAAAGATAAAAAAATGGCTTAAAGGTAAAAATGCCAATAAAACTTATTGGAAAAGATTAATTTCTATCAATGCTGAAACTGACACACAGAATATGGAGGAATCATAAAAAAATCGGAGTCAGCTGAGGCACAATTAGAGGAAAGATACCAGCATGATAACACACTCAGCAAAATATTGTCTAATTATCGTTATCGATAAAATCCAAGAAAATATCGAGATATAATTTTTTTTGTCAATATCCCACACCCCTAATTTATGTTATTTAATTGATATAATAATTGATTGATAATAATTGTAAAAATTAATATAATTGATACTTTTGACTCATCCATTTTCTTAATAATGGATTAAAGGCTGAAATGTAAAGTTGGTCATTTTATAAAACTTTTAGTTTTTGTGAAAACTTGTATCTTAGCTGTAAATTATGCATTTTACAGTAATTTTACAGTTTAATATGGTACTATAGACATTGCCCTACCCCGCTCATATGGTATTAATTTTGTTTGTGCAGGTCTTAAAAAGGTCTTAAATTTGAGCTTAAAAATCCTGCAGAAACCCTGTTTTAAAAAACCTTTTTGGGATTTAATTTTAGAGAAAGAGCAAGTCTCTTTGATTTATTGGTTTTATCCGTATGCAGAGAATGCCATATTAAAATCTGTATGTGCGACAGACAGTGTAGGATTCCAGTCGCTTAGATTCTGAAGTGGTGTTCAGAAACTTCTGCTGAAGGAAAGTTTACTTCATTATCAGAAAATGCATTCAGTATTCCCTGGAGTTATGCTGACATTAAATGAGAATTTTTTTTATATATGTTTTTTATGCTGGTCACCATTTAAAACTGACCATTTAAATTGGATGAAAAAAACAGTTGGGGACATTTATCTTCTGAGTAAACAACCTAAATCCTTTGAGATTAGTTGTTTTTGTGTGGTCCTTTTCTTCAACACTCGATTTGAGACTAAACTTATTCCTTTCGTTTCACTTTGTGTGCAGTATTACGGTACCTATTTTTTTTAACCTTCTCCCTTAATAAAGTGATCTCTGTGTTGTATCATTATCCAGGAGGAAGCAAGGGTGGGAGATGCAGGACTTTATGAGAAGACATGAATCTTTTCTCAAGGTTTGCGGAATACAGATGACTGGTGCTGCAAATGTCTTGGGTTCTGCAGATAAAGTTGACTAAGATTCAGAATTACCATAGCGATAGCCGTAACATCCTTCAAGCGGCCCCGCCAACCTATCGATTCTGTGCTGGTTTCGGGAACATAAGAAATCGATCGTTGGGACAGATTGATTTTTTTTAAGTAGCAGATTTTGTATGTACTGGTTTTTTAATGGCTACATTTGATGGATGTTAAGGATATAGTGGTCAGAGCGCCGGAAACGTCCACGGCAGCTTAGACAGGATCTGCCGGAATGATTTATGCATTCCTCCCTGTGATCACAGCGTTATGGATAGTAAGAAAAGGTGCAAATGAAAGCTTCATTTACTTCTACATTTCAGCATGAACTGACAGCGGGTGGATATTTGTTTTCTGAACTGCACCAATTGTGTTACATAAAACAAATTTTGACTTTGTCCTTGAGTATGTTCCCTAACACTGTGCCTTTCTTTTGTAGGACACTCGGTTAATTTCCTCTTGCGCTTCCCAAATCATCATTCTGTCTTACAGCTGATAATCTTTAAACAATTTTCTTCACTTTAACTCTCTTTTTGTTTTTAATTTTAGTTTGATGAATTACAGTTGTCTATTTTGGGGTGTTTGTTTGCGGTGATAGACAAACATAAAGCGCCCAGGCAAAAAAACAATTTCCTCACACCATGTTTCAGTCACTTAAATACCCATCATTTCAGCCTGACAACTTAATGTTTTGTTTCCCTGTTTATGGGGCGCCGTGTGGGCACAATGTGTAAATGATTGTCACTGTTGTCGGAGCCATTTAAGTTGCCCACAGTTCTCTGTTATTAGTGCTCCCCTAATTCCATCAGCTCTACGGCCATCTTCAGCCTTCAAAATCACCCGCCTTTGTTTATTGGAATCCTTTCCTGAATTTGAGCAAATTAAGATCCTGATTATTTTATTTGCCGGATGAGGACTTGTTAATGATCTTTCAACAAATTAAATAACCTTGGGCCATGCTAGGATTAATTAGATAATAAGAATCACATCTCTTTTTATCTTTTTTCCCCCCTCCACTAAATGCATTACGTCTTGATGGTACTAAGATCTAAATTGGTTTTCATTTTAATGGCAGATCCTAAAACTAGCTACTCTCAATCTCAGAAACTAAACTCGTTCGCAACTTTCAAAAGAGCAAATGGCTAGGGGTTAGTTAAAGAGTGGTCTGTTCCTTCATCACGCTCACATCACATCCATCTTGTCCAGGACTGAGACTGATTTATTGCACCTTTTATTTAAGGAGGCATTTGCCAATGGTTTGTGATGATGAGAATGTATCACCAGCCATGTTTCACTGCATTCCCCAGAGCGGTAAAGTTTGACGCTTACACCCCAAATTAAAGGCAAGTCAGGAAGAGCACTGCTGAAATCGAAAATTGTGCAAGCCTTGCGTTACATATGGGAATTTTCCTGTAAAAGTTGTTTTGTAATAACTAAAGAACAGGAAGAGAAGGCTCCCTCTTGGTCATTTCTGGATTGACAGAGCCCTTTTTGAGGCTACAGACACCAATTAACTTGATACTTGAACAGGGCTGCAGTTTAACTGAAAGTCGAAGAGGCGATCAGGCTTCATCTGTCACTTCAAATGGTCAATGTTTATTTACTCTAGGTCAAAATAGAACACATATACACTGTTATGACCGGGTCTAGATCCAGACGTAATGTAAGAAGACCTAAAGCAGCGAGATAAAAAGCTTTCACTGAAATAGCTTTTCAGTGAAAAATAGAAAGAACAATACAATTTACATTAAGAGCTGGACACCCAATCAACACAGTAATAAATCTGTTCATCCCTTTTATACACATATAAAAATATATTGTGAATAATATATATATATATAAAATTCTATATGGAATTTGCACCTTCTACTCGACAAATACTAGTCTTGGTGCTATTGTTTTTATTATGTAATACTTTTGTTATTAATTTATATGTATTTATTTATACTTTTACTTTGATTTATTACATTTTATTCATTTATTAATTTTATTTTAATGTATGTACAGACTTCAGAGGTTTTCACAAAAGTCTAGCAAGATTCACACACACACAAGCATAAACAGTCGTAACAACATGGCATGATTTCTTCATTGTCAAGCAACAGTGTACATTTTTTGCAACTATTTACAGCACTCCTGTGAAAGGTCATCCTCAAAAGCACTGCCTTGGATGTTTCTATGGCCTTTTTTGTTGACTTTTTTTATTGAAGTATTCTTTCTGTTCTTCTTTAGCCTCTTTGCAGCCCACGGCAGTGCACTGGCACCTGTTCTTTCAGGTGGAGCTGGTGTGAATGGGGTTTTAATACGAGAACTGTGTCTGAGATAAACAGGAGGGTTTAAAGACTTGCTGTATGCGCCAATACAATTAAAATGAGCAGCACATAAATCCTATTAGACGAGTGTCAGAGAATTAACAGCCAAAAAGAATACAAAGAGCGTCTGACCTGTATTTATTAGACTCCGTCATAAGGAACTAAGGAGATTTGGGGAGCTTGTATCAATCACGGGCAGTCTACAAAGATAAACCCATTACTTGTAAGTTAGCAAAGGGCTGCAGAAAATTACAGCTGCTCCCATTGGTGCAAAGCTGTTCGACACATTGTTCACAGATTCCCAACACACCGTCGCTGAAAGCTGATTAAGTGAGATTTTAATACTGGCATGTCTGCTTCAATAAATGAGCCAAGTTAGTTGTTCCTTTCTTTAGCTTTACCTTCGTTGAAATGGTACTTAATTTCTTAATTTGCCTTCACGTTGATTCTTTGGCTCGAACCTTCCAGTGTTCCTTATTTCTGTTTCTCTGTGTTCTTCTGCTCCCTCCCTCACATGTTCTGATTTCGTGTTACTTTGGCATTGAGGTCTGTTGAATCAATATTTATTTTCTGTTGTGTTGCAGAATGAGGCCTAAGGGATGTGTAATAGGAACGGGAAACGATGGGGACCTTGTGGCAGCAGACAATTTCGAAATCACGTTACATTGCCCCTCGCTTTGAGTGGCCAGCGTCCCCGCGGTGTTGTCTCTCATTACATGCAGCCACTTGCACATTGATCAGGGTGGACCTTTGAGCCTCCACTCACGAGCCCTTAACCTCTGAACAATGTTAAGCTAACATCTGTAGTTTGTACAGAGTTTTGGCTGGCACTCTTGGTAAAAAATTCTGCTGATTTCGTAATGCTTAGCATTTGTATTTTTTAGGAAATGTCATTGGATAGTTTCCTGGACATTTCTGCATTGCAAAATAAATCACAGTTTTAACCTTTGTCCACGATAGATTCATTTTGATCGCTCAGACAAAGTCGTACCTAATCACAGCAATAGACTGTTCTCGGCTTATGGTGCTTTAAAGCATTTGTCTTCGGAATTAAACCCTTGAGGCGCACTTACTAATCGGCCTTTGTGATGCTCGCTGAATCCCACATTGGCTCATCAGTAAAATACTTCACATTTAATTGCAGAAGTAAGAACGAAATTGGCTGTGTTCATGTTAAAAATGACTGGGGTTGAATGAGAACGGGAGACTGGGTAATCAGCTAGAGAAAACTGTCGGAAAAGTTGCCGCTGAGTTGCAAGGAAGCTTCCCAATCCTGATAATTAAGTGTTCAGTGAAACAGTGTGTACTCGCCTGATCTTCTGACAAGAGCAGGAAATAGTCCAGTAACTTCTGTTAATGACCTCTTTGCTGAAAGTGTTATTTATTAATTGCATTAGGTCGGAAATATTCCCCATCTCCAGCCTGCTTTATGCACCTCTTGGCACCCAACCGGTATTAACACACGGGATACGATTTCTTATAGCCACTTACTGTAACGGGAAGGTATTGGGTTTCATCATAGATCGCTTGTCTGACAAAAGCATCTATTTCGACTGCCGTTTTCCTTTCGACAAAATTACGCAGTCAGTCCAGTACATTGATTTTTATTTATGTATTTTTTATTTCAAATTAATACCTGCAGGTTCTTAATCAATTGTAATTTTAGATGTCTGTATTTAGCCAATCCTTTTGTATTAAACATGTGGCTTTGTGCATTTGTCTTTTTTATGTTAAATGTTCCACAAGAGGAAACTGAAATCATTACAAAAATTGCATCGTTACACTCGCTTGCCAACTCCAATTAGAGGCATTTACATACACAATGAGCTTTTGGATAGCTTTGCCACAGAGTTAGGTACGACCGGCGGCTACAGCTTGACATGTAATTCATTTTGGCTCTGAGGAGTCCTGTAGGCGAAAGTTAATTTCCTAAAATTAAACTTACCATATTAGCTTAGAGTACGTTTAATCGGACCAGAGTCAAGTCAAGTCAAGTCAAGTTTATTTGTACAGCGCTTTTCACGATACAAATCGTTGCAATGCAACATTAGAGAAATTTAAGTTTCTACAATATTTAGAGGTAGCTTATCAGTGGTGACTATCAATTAATGTACATATGGCAGAAATGTACGGAAAAATCAATTTAAGACGTAATAAAACAGACAAAGAACAATATTAACAGCAATTATTATATGATGCAATCAAACTTATAGCAAAATGTGGTAGTTCTGTATGTTGTTTCAGGGTTGGCATCATCTGAGGTCCTCTGAGGGGTTGGCATCATCTCTTCTCAGGTGTTCTGGATCCAGACTGAAGCTTTGTGTAAATCCTAGTGGCAAAAAACAGAGAAACAAATACAAACATAATTAGCGTAGCTGCTGTTCCAACCAAGCAAAATTGATTTGTTTTACCCAAACTAAAGAATAATAATGATGTGCATTTGATCAGATATAACTGAAGTACAAGGTTATGATATACATTATGTGAATGCTTGGCTAAATAGATGTGTCTTTAATTTAGATTTAAACCGAGAGAGTGTGTCTGAACCCCGAACGTTATCAGGAAGGCTCTTCCAGAGTTTGGGAGCCAAATGCGAAAATGCTCTACCTCCTTTAGTGGACTTTGCTATCCTAGGTACTACCAAAAAAGAGTTTTGCGACCTTAGGGAGCATGATAGCGTTGTCAATTTTAGACATAAAAGTAAGATTTGAGATGGGTCTGTAATTTGACAGTTCACTAGGATCTTGTTGTGGTTTCTTAATAAGAGGCTTACTAACCACCAGCTTGAATGGTTTTGGGACGTGACCGAAAGACAACGACGAGTTAATAATATTAAAAAGCGGTTCTTCTGCTACAGGTAACAAACCTTTCAGTAATTTAGTGGGTACAGGAACTAACAGGCATGTTGTTGGTTTAGATTCAGTGATAAGTTTATTTATCTCTTCCTGTCCTATAGCTGTAAAACACTGCAGTTTATCTTTTGGTGCGATAAATGAAGCTGAAGTATTATACGCTGTATAATCTACATTTGTTATTGTATTTCTGAGGTTATCTATTTTATCAGTGAAGAAATACATAAATTCATTACTATTAAACTGTGAGGGAATAGTTAGATCGGGTGGCGTTTGGTTATTTGTTAATCTAGCCACTGTGTTAAATAAAAACTTTGGATTGTTTTGGTTATTTTCTATGAGTTTGTGGATATGCTCGGCCCTGGCAGCTTTTAGAGCCTGTCTATAGCTGGACAAACTGTTTTTCCACGCAATTCTAAAAACTTCCAAGTAAGTTTTTCTCCATTTGCGCTCAAGACTTCGAGTTTCTTTCTTGATAGAATGGGTATTATTGTTGTACCATGGCGCAGTATGTTTTTGTCTAATCTTTTTCAATTTGATGGGGGCAACGGTTTCTAATGTATTAGAGAAGATAGTGCCCGTGTTGCTAGTTATTTCGTCTAGTTCATTTGTACTTATTGGTACACAGAGCAGTTTAGATAAATCAGGCAGTTTATTTGTGAATCTGTCTTTAGTGGCTGGAACAATAGTTCTGCCACATGATAACGGCGGAGCCTATAGTTATATCAGTAATACGCAGCCCCAGGAAAAACATGCCGATTCAAGGAAATGGTCAGTAACATCATCACTTTGAGGTACGTTATCTATATCAGTAAGATCAATTCCAATGCGATATAATTAAATCTAGCGTATGATTAAAACGATGAGTGGGCCCGGTGACGTTTTGCTTGAATCCAAAAGAGTTTATTATGTCAGTAAATGCAAGTCCTAATGCATTATTTGTATTATCAACGTGAATGTTAACATCTCCGACAATTAGCGCTTTATCAACAGTAACCAATAGGTCTGAGAGGAAATCTGCCAATTCTTTTAGGAAATCTGTATATGGCCCTGGTGGTCTATACACAGTAGCCAGAGCAAGAGATACGTTAGATTTCTTTTCCATATCTGACAGTGTAACACTAAGCATTAGTATTTTGAATGCGTTAAACCTGTATCCTGTCTTCTGAGTAACATTGAGAAAATTCTCTAAATATTGTTGCAACACCAGTCTGACGGGGCTCATGCTTATAACAGTAGCTTGGTGGAGTAGACTCATTTAGGCCAATATAATCATTTGGTTTTAGCCATGTTTCAGTCAAGCAGCGTACATCAAAACGATTATCTGAGATAATTTCATTTACAATAACTGCTTTGGGTGAGAGTGATCTAATGTTTAGGAGCCCAAACTTAAAAAATGTTTTTTGTTTATTTATTTTAAATTTTTCTGGTTTAATCACGATCAGATTTTTTCTAGATCCTGCATTACATTTATATTTTGACCTCACTATTCGGGGAACAGACAGTTTTTATAGATTGTACAGCGCAAGTACTTCTATCATTTAAGCGGGTAGAACACAAGTCATCAGGGCAGTTATTTGAGATTTGGCTTACTAGTCATATGGAGCGCAGCGTCCTGGAGATGTTGTCCGAGATGAGTTCCGCTCCGACTCTGCTGGGGTGCAGGCCATCAGCGCGAAAAAGCCTAGGACGCTCCCAGAAAAGATTCCAATTATGAACAAAGAGCAGTTTCTGTTCTTTACACCATTACAATAACCATTCATTTAAAGCAAAATGTCTACTGAACTTTTTGTGTCCTCGTCGGTACGTGGGAAGCGGTTCTGACACGATGATCGTCGTCGCGGGTGTTGTGCGGCGCACCGTCTCGATCAGGCTCCTGAAGTCCCTCTTCAGTGTCTCCGTCTGCCGCAGCTTGGTGTCGTTAACCCCTGCGTGAAGCACGACCGCTCCGGTGCTCTCGTCGCCCTCGAAGACCGGAGGTGGCGGAGGGAAAGAGGTCGTCGCCCAGGGCCTGGGCTCGCGTCTTCCGCTGCGGCTACACCCAGGGTCCGTGGTGTCCCGGCGCCGGAGTGAAGGAAATCTGGGAAAATCGCATCCTGGGTGCACCGGGCCTGTGCAGAGAAACGCACGGAGTAGAGGTGGTGGGAGAGTTAGCAGCGCGCTGTATACTTACCTCGGACTTGTGAGCATCAGCCAGGGATGTTTCCAGCGCGGCTCTCCACTCTCTCAGCTGGGTCTGCCTCGCCACCAGGTCGCGGATCTGCTTCTCCACGACCTCCAGCTCGACCTGCACCGAATGCAGCTTGAACGTGTCCTCACCTGCACTCGAAGGTAGACACACATCCGCCATTAACGCAAGTAACAGTGAGTAAAACAATGGTAATGTAAGCGAGATTAGCGGCAACCACGCTGGTGATGCTAGCAGGCTATTTGCTAATAGCAGACTCGGGAAATCAAAATAAAACTAGTGATAACAAGGCGCTCTGATTGTTTTTGTTGTAGGATACGATATATCCAGGATATATCCACACGTTATAGAAACAAAAATTATTATGGTGTATAAAATTGATTTTAAGATGTAAAAAATTAGACGACAAAGAATTTACTTGATGGAGCTCAAACGCAAAACACACGGCAGCAACAAACAGGAAGTGAAGTCAGTGGTTTAGTAAATCAGTGGTAGGTCTCGGCAGCTTCGCATTGCTAGAATGCTAATGGCCGAGAAGTGAGTGCTGAGAGACTGCGGGAATGTCAGGGTTGGCCTGGCTATTATTATCATCTCGACTGTGGCAAACAGACACTGCAAAGGCACTTTTGGGGGATGTTTGTCCAACTTCGTGTTTAATTGACACGATCTTACATATCGATGTTGGTGCACAGACTTTGCAGTGGTGTTTTTTGAGTAAAAAGAACAAAAAATATTTGACCTTAGTGGGTATATCTGGCTGGTTGCCCACTGTTGTGTGGATGAATTTGATTTTTAATAGCTTTTTGAATTTGTTAGGAGTGTAAGGAGACTTTTACTCAATACTTGAAGCTGGAATGGTATAGTTTTTGGTGTTTCCGGATGGCATTGACTGACTGTTGTTTCAGGTTTTTGTATTTCTCTCTCTCTCTGTGTGTGTGTGTGTGTGTGTGTGTGTCTGTATATACATACGCACACACATATATGCATACATTTACATTCATAAGAATATAAAACTGAGTCTTTTTTTCTCTGTTATGATTATTGAATATTCTTACAATGGCTTGGGTCTGTGTTAGTATGTTAGTGTCTTCTTATAGATGTGTGTTTGTGAGTACAGCCTGTCAGCCACGTCTCATGTGGGCAGAAGTGATGGACCTTTCTTTCTGAGGGTGTAGGATGAGATGCCCAGTGTAGAGCACTGAGGTTTGGTGAGAGCGGATGGGGTTGGTGCTGTTGCAGTCAGCTGAGGCTCCAGGCAGCATTAACTAGCCTAAGGCAGTGGAGCTGAAAGCTCGGGGCTCGATCCGGCACTGGCCCCTCCGCCGGTCACCCCACACAGCGGGTTGGACAGCAGTCATCACCCATCCACCTCAGTCTGACGGCCCGCCTCAACTCTGGGCTCTCATGGTTGTTAACAGCCTTTACAACTTTTCTGTCTTATTGACAGTCGTGTTTGCTCGGGCCTGCAGGCCTTTGAAAGATTTATCATACGTTTGCACAGATTTCATGCTTTGGGAATGTTGAAAGGCCCTGAAATAGCACAGTCCCTAGCGAACATACTCCTTTAATAAGAAAGCAGCCAGTGGAGCACAGAGAAAAGACAAAAGCTGCAAAGCGGACAGGACATTATTTAGAAGTGGCAACAAAAGTGGTCGTAAGCAGACAGCGAGCTGGATTCTTTCATAGAAAGGGCTGTGACTAAAAAGCTGTGACTGCGCCGCGCTCGTCTGCAGCAGTCACATTTGTTGTGCGAAAGTGCAATCGTGGGGAGTGTGGCATCCGTTATCATGCTTGTCTCCTGACATCCTCTTCCGTATGATCTGCCGTTTGTGTGCGTGGATGTCAGGAGGGGGCAGGCAGGCTTGATGGAGCGCCGTCAAAACAGAATCAACAACTTCTGCCGACAAGAAAGAAATGATTTCCCCCCTGTACATGCCTCACATCCAAAAACAAATAAATTTGCTTCCTTGTGCCTCATAGGGAATGTTTGATATGCACAATATGTAATAGAGCAAGTGACAAAGGAAAAGGAAAAAAAACACTGATTTGCGGACTGTTTTCTCATGTTGTTTATAGATATTTTCTCTTTTGAAATGTGAGAATGAACTGTCAATCTGTGGTATGTGATGATGTGAGCCTTTTGTCTTTGGCAAGGTTCCTCCTTTTCGCCATGGTAAAGTGATCTGCTAAGTGTGTTAATGTGGCTTCCTCAAACTGACTATTGTTCAACTCAAGAAACCTTTGCTTACTCCTTACACTCTCTCTCTCTCTCTCTCTCTCTCTCTCTCTCTCTCTCTCACTGTTTCTCTTGCACTCAGATACAGTATCATAATGTAGGATGATAATGTAAATAAAAAGCTTGCATACTGAGAGATCGATCAGTTTGAAGTTATGTCCTAGCAGGTGTATGTGCCTGAGAGAGGCAAACAAAGAGAGAGGACAGCGGTTTAGCTTAGCTGTAGATTTATTCACATTCAGAGGGCCATTACAGTTGACCTTGCATTGCCAGGGAAAGCTTGTGTAAACCAAGACCTAATAAATCAACTTTAACAAGCTCACTCCCAGCCTGCAGAGCAGCCATGCAATGCAGAGCCAACACTGTGCATTAATCCCATTCTTTTCACTGAGGATACCTGTAGATTCGATTTCCCTGATTGCATTCCATGAGACAGCAACACCATTTAATTGCTCTGCAGAAAGCATCTCGTCACTTAGACTAGGAGTCGACCGATTATCGGCGCCGATATTAAGCATTTTGTGATTATCGGTATCGGTCATTTTCAAAACCAATTCGCCGATAAAATAACTTAATTTTGAAACGCGCTACTTGGCTCTGATGCAGCCTGTCAGAACTCACCACTCTGTGGCCTAAAGCAGTCTCCGCCCACCGCCCATCTGATTTGTTGGGAGTCACGAGTCCGACTAATCAATGCGGAATTCACTCTCACTCCAAAAGCGCTTGCTAACTGGAGCTGCTTCAGTGATCACGCATCAGTTGTCTCTCAAAGGTAAGGCAGCAGCAGACGTTGCTTAAGTTGCAATAGATCCCAATCCACTAATGTTGCACTGAAGTTGCAAAACACCTCAATATTATCTATGATTTCCGCAATGCGGAAAACGTGGACGGAATCGCGGAATCCAGTCATATAAATGGAATTTACTGTATGACGCGGAATGTCACGGAATTTGTCAAAGTTTGGATGAATTAATCAAAAGTAGGTCAGTACACTTAAATAGAGTCGCGATATGGACTAGTATCTGTAAATATTAAGCTGCAAAAAATACTATTTAAATATGGATCCAGCATGTTCTGCGTGTCTCTGTGTATGTAAATGGCACAAACGAGCGGGTTTGTTTTCTACACATACAAAGTGTGCGACGCTCGCGGTGATTTCAGCTTCTGTCGTCTCACTACATGAGGACATAAATACATGAACAACATCTCCAGAACTGCTCTGACTCCTCACTTCATGAGCATTTGACAGTTTCATTGGAGTAAAACTATCTTCATATCATTTACATAGACCTACAGAAACAAGTTCCTCATGGCAACCCGTCAAAATATAAGTTCGGGTTAGCTTAAAGAAATTATCAGAAATATATTACTGTGGTGCAGTATGATGTACATAATACTACTCAGGGATGAAAGTTTTCCGTCGCTACGACGGATTTCCGTCAATTGGAAAAAATGAGGGGAAAAGAAACATGTAGCACATTGTTGTTGTTCTGCCGGTGTTCTGACGATTTGTTGGTAGCATAATCTGATAGGTAGCATATTTGTCAGAACACCAGCACACCAAAAATCCTCCCCGCCACGGCTGCAGCTTCTCACTGACAACATAACGCCGCTCGCATCATTCACAGTCGGGTTATTAGCAGAGAACACAGAGCAGGTCTTGAATTTCAGGCGCAATCTTAATTCTACTCATTCCCGCAGGTTCCGCGTTTATAACGTGATGACAGATGACGGAACTTATCTTTTGCACGTACTTTTGAGTCTTGAGAACTCCCATTTTTTGTGTGCCCTCAGATCGCGATAAGGAGAGTGACAGATTTGAATAATTATTCAAGGAGTTTGCAAATGTGATATTGATTTAATACAACAGTTCAACAAACACTTACTGCCTGATTTTGCTCTATTTCATCAACGAAAATAGTTCCAAAAAAAGTAACAGCTCAGCCGCTGCGCATCTCTAAAAGCAAACACAGCGTTGTTTAATTCCTGATAAAGTGCGTTTTTGAACGCCTAGTGAGTCAGTGATTTCATGATACCCATTCATAAAGACATTCACTTGCTTCATTCTTTTTGAATGATGAAGAATTACCGTTCAAAAACGAATCAATTGAATGAATGATTCAGTGATCAAATCAGTGACTTGTCGCCACCTGCTGGTGGTTTCAGTTTCATTTTTAGGTATAATTGCAGTTATTTAAATCATTTAATATTTCTGTATTCAAATTTTTATATTTAAAACATTAATCTCAACATTAATTTATTAATTTAATTGCACTTATGCCACCTCTGAGCCTCATTGAATGTCTGAAATTGTACCTACAAGCCACTTTTGTGTTCTTCTGTGCACCCTCTTTAGTACAAATTAATTTTTTATTAATGCTAATTTCATGATTGTTAACTTATTTGTCTTATTCTACTTCTTATTATATTGTTTTAAATAGAATTTTTTAAAAGCTTATAAACAACTTTTTGAATTTTACAGATGAAAATTATGCCATTGCAAAGGTAAAAAGAAAATGCCCCTGTAAATCACTTCACCTCATATTAGGAAGGATAATTTTTTTATCAGAATTTTTGATTATTGATCAGAAGGTGCTCCTTTATTTTTTTTTAATTAGGAGGACAAGCACTCTTGATTACAAGAAGAAAAACACTGCTCTTAAACTGGGTGTGTGACAGGTATGGCTGAGGAATGGGGTTTGGCAGAGGAAAAATTCAGTCGAAAGATTTTTTTTTACAACAATTATTACAACTTTTGTTTAAAAGAATAATCACACAATATGCTATTTCTTCCATGTTTTAATTTTAATTGTAAACCCATTAAATAAAGAGTTTGCCGAAAAATAAAGAGTTTAATTCTTTAAAATAAAGAGTTTATTGTGGTAGTACTACACTCAACCAACACAAGGGAAGGCAGTTTTTGTCAGAGCCCTTGTTATTCTTAATTTTGACATTAATTTAAATTTTTACACCAGACATATATATCGGTTCAAAATATCGGTTATCGGTCTACTTGATCTGTAATAATCGGTATCGGCATCGGCCCTGAAAAACACATATCGGTCGACCCCTAACTTAGACGCACATACGTTTACCGAGAAACCTAATGAGGACATCTCAAAGACATCTATTCTTATTATTTAAAGCTAATTAGTAAATACATAAATATTAATAATAGCAGTATGCATTTGAAGTAAAGCTAAGTACAATTAGCAAAATTTTTGTACATGATTTTATACTATATTTTATAACTCATTTACATGTTCGGGGTAAGGTTTTGTTTTATTCGTATTTGAAAAGGGGTTTTATGCTCACCATTTTAATAAATTAAATATTTAGTAAAAAAATATGGTTGATTATTAATTATTGTTAAATATAATTATAGTTGAACTGTTTTCTATTTTAATATATTTTAAAATGTAATTTATTTCTGTATGGGCAAACCTACATTTTCAGCAGCCATTACTTTAGTCTTCGGTGTCACATGATCCTTCATTAATCATTCTAATATGCTGATTTGGTGCTCAAGAAACATGTTTTATTTAATTATTATCAATGTATATTCTCTGATGAATAGAAATTTCAAAAGAGCACCAACTTTTGTAAGTTATAAATTGCTTTTACTGTCACTCTTTATTAATTCCTTCCAAAAAAAAACTGCCCCCCCCTGTATGTGTATATAAAACTGGAACATAATTGTAATTAGATTTACATATTAATACATTTAATACATATATCTTTAAAATGACTGTTTATTTACTTTTTCAGATATAGCTGGCTATTTTATACACCAAATACATACACACTTAATAACAGTTTTAATTTCTACTTTTGTTCTGTCGGGGCAGATTTTGATAGATGGGATGAAGAATAAAATTTCTCACTTATTTAAAAAAAAGTTTTGTCAGTTTTTGCATTCAGATATTTGGGTGATGTTTGAAGGAAATGGTAGTATTTTGTGATGGTTTTAGCTACGAAGCTACATTTTTGTTTCCCTTTACTTCTAGACCATCTTCAGTTCATATTTCTAATAAGTCTTTAGTCGTGCCTTGAGAACAGTAATGCCATTAATGCATATTGGCATTTACAGATCAGTTTTGTTGTAGTATTACATATTTATTAATTATTTTTTTTTCTTTTTAGTAATGTATTATTAAGCTCACTATGATGCTGGTGTAAATGATGAATTAATGTCTTACATTCTGCCGTGGCATTTTTGATACACATAGAAAAAAAGAACGCGAGACACATATAGAAAGAAAATATCAATATAGAAAGCAGAAAGAGAGAGTGTTTTTCTTTCCCTGTGCACGTCAGTGATTTGAGCGGCTGAATAATGTGGAACAGTAATTGTGGGAGAGGGTGAGGTTGTTTTGGAGGCAGGTATGCCAGCCTGACACTGACAGCCAGTCACTCATACACGGAGGCTGCTGTTGACAGGTGGTCTGTGGAGGATAGGGGGCTCTCACTCACACACACACACACACACACACACACACACACACACACACAAACCTCTCTCTATGCTTCAGCCCATCACCCAACCCACTGTAACCCGTTCATTATCGCACCCTGGCGCCGTGACCAGTCTTGAGGACAGGGGTTTGGCATAGGAATATGTGTGTGTGTGTGCTAGGAAAGCAGCACAGAATGCACAAGGTGAAGTTATCCAGATGTCACATTGCGGGGTTTTGAAGCGGAGCACAGCCAAGTACGCCGAACATCAGTGTGTATGGTATGCTGGTGACGGGGAGCGGAGTTGACACGCTGTCACCGAGTGATGAAAAGCACTGTAAGGTGGTGTGGCGGCACTTCTCCCAGTGTCCATGTGGAAGGGAGGGGGGAGGAAAGGAGAGAATTGGTGGGATGGAGGTAGGTGAGCTTTATACACTAGACAAGTCCTGCTTAGAGGCCTACATCCCACATGCCCAGCCTATGTTACACCATCTCTCCATCAGCAAGGACCAGAGCCTGGTTGCATGCTGTTGGCTCCCTAGAGAGAGAGAAAGAGGGGGGGGGAAATGTGAAAAAGAAATCATGTAAACTGGAAGCGCAATGGATCCTAGAGAGAATGTGATGTGGAGAGACAGAGATTGAGCAGGAGCTCGGAAAAGAGCTTTTTTCACTTTCTTGCTGGTGGTTGCGCAGCGAGAGCAGGCAGGAGGGAGTCAGGAAGGGTTTAAGGCTAGCTTCTTTTACACTTTCTGCGACGTCTACGACTGAGACCTGCCGGCTGTCTGTAGAAAAGCTTTCCTGATGTACTGCTTTCCCTACGGACACACCAGAATCAGTGCTGGTGACTTGCTCCGCTCTTTCCATCCATCCCTCCATTTCTCTCTTAAATTATTGAACAAAGGACATTCAGTCAGGGAGCGGGCCGAACCCTTCCTCGTGTGCAGTTCGTTGTAGTATGTTTTCAAGCAAACTGCTCATAAGCAGAATAGATTTGAGATGTTTAGGTTTATATAACTGCACCATTTTTTTCCGGTTTCACACAAGCAGCTGCATTTTTTTGTCTTCCATGTCCAAAACCCATAATTCACAAGCTTTTATGCTGAGCATAATTTAAGCTTAGTACACGTTCATGCCTGCTCAAAGAGAGACACGATGCCACTAGTACTATGGAACAATGACGGAATGGCTCCTGGGTAGGTCAGCTGACTTGCGCACTGGCAGCTCTGGGGATTGAACCAGTGACCTTCTAGATCTCACTCCTCTGCCTTCTTGGCTCCTGCCGCCAAAGATTAAGTAAATCAAGCACAGGAGATGCAGTGAACCGTGTTATAGAAGGCATGGAAATAAGTACAGCGCTTGGTAATGGGCCTCCTGAACTATGTGAACTCTCTTGACTGCAAAGTGTTGTGGACTCCGTGCTTAAGACATCTAGGCATACTGCTTGTTAAGTGTGTGTCAATTTGTGTCTGTGTAAACACATGTCTGTGTCTGGCAAATAAAACATTGTTTTCAAAAAGAAAACCGTGGCTGGATTTATTTGGTCAAATATACAGTAAAAGCAGTAATATTGTGAAATGTGCAATTTAAAATAACAGTTCTCAATAAAAAATTTTTTCTTGTAAATATTGTTGAAAGCAGTTTTTGCTGTTTAATGTTTTTGTGAAATCTGCTTTTTTTCAGGCTTTCTTAATGAACAAAGTTCAAAAGGGCAGCATTTGTTTTAAATGAAAATTCATAGTCTTATAAATGTGTTTACTGCCATTTTTGATCAATGTGATAGTGTTTTTGCTGAATAAAAGTTTTTTTTTAAACTTTATTTCATCAAAACTTTTGAATGGTTTGAACTTTGATAATAAGAAATGTTTCTTAAGAACCAAATCATCATTTTAATTTCTGAAGGATCATAAAAAAAGATATACATATACATAAATACGTTTTTTAATTAATAAGAATAAAAAAAGATAAAATATCTAAATGCATTCTATATTCTCTGTTTACTTGTGAAAACACTTGATGATTTCTGTGTGGATTTTGCATAAGTAACATAATTGTCAAGTGGATTCGCAACGTGACAAGTCAAGAATTTTTACCTGACCAGCTGTTTCTGTAATTTGAAGTGTGGTTGCAGTCATGAAGATTTTGATATGAACCTAGATGAGGAGTCCTTTTTGATGGAGTAGTCTCATTGAAGTCCCTTTCTCCAGATGTTTGCAGTATGCAGAATTAATGCTTATGGTTATAAAGAGAATCTTCAGAGCATGTCAGTCCTTTTGAAATTCAAAATAAGCTAAACCACATTGTCTTTTGACAATGTAGCTTTCTGATGAACTGTTGTTTGCTTTTTGTGTGGCTAATTATGGGCACAATAATAATCTGGCTCAACCAGATTTCTGTGTGGAGCACTGTTTTGCATCAGCGTGTGTGTCTCTCTCAGAGCTTAATGAGGGCCAGCATTTGGAGAGAGACTGACTTTACCTTTCAAATAACTGGCTACAACCAGCGTCCTCCTGTTGTCATGTCCACTTGTAATGAAAACTTCTCACTGTCAAAGAAATTGTATTAATATACACAGATGTCTATTGGAAAACATAGCCGAAACTGGCATGAAATCATTCCGCAAGTCATAATGAGAGAACTGCAGCAGTTCGTGCTGAATTATATATTGCATTCGTGTGATTGGATAAGGTGAGGGCACTAGAACTCAGACTTAATAATTTAGTGGTTGCATTACTGTGGAGATGATTGCGTGGGCAGGATAACATTTGTTTATTGGGTATAAGGGAGGTAAACAGAGTGCCACCGGAGGGTATAATGTGGCATATTGTGAGAGGGGAAAAAAAGGCAAGTTGCAAATTACAATGTTTAAATTCTTTTTTTTTTTTTAAAGTGCTGCAGGTCATAAAGGAATGGTTTACCCCAAAATGAAAACTGTCAGTTGTGACCAGCTACATCATGTTGAATAAATTTGACCTAGAAAATCATTAAGTATAATGAAGAAAAAAATAATGTCAGTTTTCTAATGTTAGAATTATTTTTGTACTCCAAACCATCATTGACATTTAAATATTAGCTGTCACACCTGTTTTTTTGGGGAAACTGCACTCTTTATGTAATATAGCCTAGATTTTTTACAATATTTTTTAAATAATTTTTATTAAAAATATAAAATTCATAATTTATTTAGAAAAGATTATTTAATTTTTACATTTTCATTATACTCTAAGAAAAGTCTGTTAAAATGGCATAATATGAGGGAATTTTCTGTATTGATTATGCATTGCATTGTTTTGTTTTAGGTTAAAGAAAATGTCTGCTTTTTTTTTCAACTGATTCTTTTTCTAATAGTGTATTGCAGCTCAAAAACCTCACCAACTTCAGTTTGAAAACTGTGTGAACAATTCTGTCCAGTATCTTCTATTATATTGGTGAGGGTGAGTAAACGATGACAGAATTTTCATTTTTGTGTGCCCTATTCCTTTAAGCCTCTGCAGTCTCTCATAAAAGTAATTAGTGGTCCATGGATTTTGTAGAATTAGCTCATAGAATTCGAGGACTCTAAATGATGAGTGACACTCTGCGTCCCCATGGCAACAGCACACGGACTCCCCACACCGAAATGGCCCCATTCACCCCTTCCTCATTTAGATATTTAGCGCTCGTAGGGGGCTGATGATTTAGCCCATAAATCCACAGCCTCCTATACTATGAGTACACAAGCACGCACATCACTGAGACTTTTCTCAGCATGCACAAACATGCCAGTTAGGTTCCACATTCATTACTGCGCCGTATGTGTGTTTTTGTGCATGGGAGTTTGTGTGTGTGTCTTGCCGTTCTTGAGTGTGAGTGGAATGGACACGGGTGGACGGAACAGTGTATGTGTGCTGTCCAGTCAGGTCCCAGGGGCCGCTCTTCATGCATGGGAAAGTGTGCTGGAGTGTGTGTCTGTGTTTGTGCATGCTGAGAGTCCACATCTGTTAGCGTGGCACACATAGCTTTCCCTCAGACAGCGCTACTGAGAGACTCTGGCACTGAGTCGTGATGGAACAAGCTCATTATACCAAACCCTCCCTCCTTCACCCGGTAACACACGAGAAGTGGGCCGTGTGTGTATGTCTCAGAGGCTGGCCTGTCTTGTGCGTGTGTGTGTGTGTGTGCATGTCATACACAGATTGCTTCTCCACCAGACCCTAATACAGAATGGCACGCAGTTAAGTTGGGCGTGCAATCGTGCATTTGAAAGGTGTGTTTTTCTCTCTGTCATGTCGTCCGAATGCATGCATCTCCATCGCTGAGCTAAGAAGAGGCAGGAAGGTGAGGGGAACTTTTTATCCAGTTCAATAGTAAGAGAATTAAGCATGAAATGACAGAGAGCTGGATAACAAGGAGAAAGGCTGCTCTGCCTCTACTGGAGTGAGTTTTTGGCCTTAGAAAGTGAGACCAAAGACAGTTTTTAGATGAGTGCCCATTACTTCCACAGCCAGCTTGGAGGAAGATTCAGCTGTACGGCTAAGGACTGGGCAGTAATGCAAAGGTGATCTCTGTCATTATAGGGCAGGATGACCATTGATTTTTTTTTTTCCTAGGAAATCGAAAAGACTAATGTTATTCATTGAAATGATATTTTTTCATCTTTCCATCTTGGCTGTATGCCTCCATTGATTCGCCCGTTCTTGTACGTGAACAGCGTCTGCTCGGGTGCAAATGAAATCTGAGTCTGTTTCATAGAACCACCGACTCAGTCTTTCTGCAGCGCCTTTTCCGTAATCACACGTTCACCATTGATTATGTTGCCGCCAAGTTTTAGATAAGACTGTATCGCATCGCTTTTTCCTTTACAAATCCTTTTAAACATTGTAAGTCAGGCTAACTTCCAATTCACGAGCACATCTTTAGCATGGTTATCATGATTGGAACCCTAAAGAGAGTGGGCATTACAAAGCTGTAGCCCACAAAGACGTTGCCTATGAAGCTTATTTATGTCTTGTCTGTTTCACTAGCTTTAAAAAACAAAATAATGAGGCTATGCTCCACAGATGATAATAAGAAAGCCCAAAAAATAAGGAGCGGGGGGGTTAGAAAGAGAAATGTTATTGCTCCAAAAGAAGAGAATAATCTGCCAAACAGGTTTAAATGAGCAAATGAGAACATCTCATGCAAAACTAAAGAGATGTTTGCTACTCAATGAAGTCTTTTCACTGCCATATTTCCACCGCACATTCTCCTAATAATGCACACGCTCAGGCAAAACATTTTGTGAGGCTGTAACCTAGAAATACAAATAGGAGAATTTGCAAAAGTATCTCCATTAACACATTCCAGGTCACAGTCAGCTGCTTTTATTATGTAGGTGCTCAAAACAGTCTCAAATGAGCTTGTGGTGCTTCATCAGAACCTCTCGGATAAACTCTCAGTGCACTTATTTGAGACCGTTTTAGGAATTGCAACCAGACATAAAATGTGTATGTTCTTTATATATTAATAAATAAAACTAAATAGCATATATGTTTTATAGATTTAAGTCTGAATTTCTTTTAGATTTTTTTTCCTAAATAAAATCATTATTTATATTTTTATCTTTGTTTTAAATCAATTTGAAAAGTTTTTCTCATTAAAGGCAACTTGATATTTTTGTGTTTTTTTTCAGGATTCTTTCATAACCAAGTTTCAAAAGCATCTCCTTTAAATCTTTTGTAACATTATTTATGTCTTTGCTGTCACTTTTGATCAACTTAATGTGTCCTTGCTGAATAAAAGGTATTAACCCCACTTTTGAATGTTACTTCGAAATTAATTATGTAATTAAATGAATAAATAAAGGGGTCATGATGCAATTTCAAGTTTTCCTTTCTCATTGGAGTGTACACGCTGGGGGGTTGTGAATAGATAGATCCCTAAGGTTTCAAAGACAAAGTCTCAACCCAAATAGATATTCTTTATAAAGTTAAGACTCTCCACGCCCTCCTAAAACACCTTTTTAAACATGTTTAAACGTTCATAACACCGCCCAAATGTTCTCCGCAAAGGAAGAAGGGCATAATTTGATCTCGCCGTCGTATGTTTCCGCCGCCGCCGCCAGTCATGGAGACGCTGTGTTTTTCGTTGTAAAGTGAAACTAACTTTGATTTTTGGGCTTCCAATGAGGGCACAACTAGAAATCAGTTGGTTAAGTTGTCATTTTACCACATGTTCCAGAACAGTTCAAACCAAATATTCAGATGTGTGCAACGCATTTTACAGATGACGAGGACTGTTTCCTGTGAGAGTATAGCCTACAATGCCGGTGTTCTGACAAATAATGCTGACTCTCAGCCTGTAAGTACGTTTTCATATTTCAAGGATTTGCCACTGACGATTCAAACAATTTTGAGCAGTGTAGAGTAGCGCTCGATTTTTGTTGTTTCTCCGATCATAAATGCAGACATGATTTTATGTTTACACGGCACGATGCAACGCAACGCGTAAAAAGACAGTACAAGTCATTATAATCCGTAATTATGTTCCCAATGGATGCTATAAATGCCTCGTTTGAAATGGGTTTTATTGTTTTTGTCTCGTTGCACCAGGACACGGCATCACAGTATGGTAAGGGCTTAACATTTCCGTCACACGCTTGAGGTTTTCGGCCAATCACAACGCACTGGATAATTGGCCAATCACAGTACAGCTCGCTTTTCAGAACGATGAGTTTTGTAAAAATCGACACGTTTCAGAAGGCGGGGCATAGAGGAGAAACCATAATGTACAATATGTGGAAAATAATATGTTTTTTTAAACCTTAAACTGCATAAACACATTACACAAAATACACAAAATAATGTTCTTTTTTAGCAACGTCATATAACCCCTTTAATAAATACTTTAATTTAAATACAAGTCAAGGTGCACATAAATATTACTATTTGAAGTAATCATAATTTGCTAATATTCTTTTTTTTTTTTTTTTTGTTATTGACAGACAGTCGCATTGACGTGATGCCGTAGTCACTGCTAAAAATTACATTTGAAACCAGTTAGATTTCTGTCCTGTTTTTCATGCCTGGGTGATATAAAGCCATCATTTGCATGGTGTTTGAGCGCCGATGGTTGCGCTTGTCGGCTGGATGGCCAAAGGCTTGTGACTTTTTCCCCCAGCGTGACAGACAGCTCTGTCCAGCTTCAGTCCGGTTTTAATTAGGACAGCCCATCTGAGATTAGAAGGCGTGGGGGCCCCAGGGGCTCCCGTTTCCAGCTTGTTTGAATGTTTCTCCCAGATGTGAGTGCAGCACAGTGCCAGACCCATATATTTAGTCTCAGCACGCTCCAAACAGCACTATGCTCTCCCTCAACACCTTCCTCCCTTAAAATAACCCGTGCAACTCTCTCAAGCAACACTTATTAATGGAAATGGGGCTAGGCCGGGTGGTAATGGAGTTCGACTGTGGTTCCGAGGTTCCACCACACTCTCTCTGTGGTGAAATTAAGAGAACTGTCACTTGTAATTGGGTTGCTCTCTGAGCCTCGGTGTAATCTTTTCTCACGCTCTCAAGAGCCGCGCCATCTTGAGCCTAACTGGGCCAGACTTTGCACAATAGTCCGTCAAAATCTCTTTGGAGGATCTGAAATAAAACAGAACTTCAAGGGGGCAGAGCCATGCCTTGGGTTGAGATTATTTCGCTTTTGTCTGTGTCTTGCAAAAAAGCGAATCATCTTCCTTTTCTTTGTTTTTCTGCAATGAGCGGATGACTGACATGCAAAGTTGTATTGTTGTAACAAAGAAAAGTTTTGTTTGCTGGCGGCGTAGTGCTGTGTGGTGGATAAGATGGCTTGAGATATCTGCAACTCAGGCATGAGTTTTGACTGCTCTAGAGATGAAGAGACATGCTCTTTTTGTTTGAGGATGGGTTTTGCTTCAACCTCTCTCCATCTTTTGCTCTTGATCCGCCCCCTCGCCTTTAATCTAAAAAACATAACACAGTTATTGCTTTATTTATTCCCCTCCTATGTTGGGAGATTGATTTTTCTTCTTCTTCCTTTCTAGTAATTGAGAAAGCGATCTGTTCCTTCCCTAAGGCCAATGACTTGTTTTTGGCTCATGCATGGGAAAAGTCTACTTTTATAATATTATATATTTTTTGTCATTTTTTATCAGTCTTATATTAATTTACTTTTATTTATATATAGTCTTTAATTTTTCCAGTTATAACGAACAAAGAGCCTCCTAACCGAGCCATTACCTTATTATTATATATTTATATGTTATATATTTAAATAAATGCATATTTTTCATCTTTATGTGTATCATACCAAAACCAATTTTTACTCTTAGTTTTGGACTTTGCCTTTTTTCCTTCATTCTCAACCACACAAAGATGTGTTACGGAGGAAGTAAGACTCTGATCGGATCAGGGATGCTTTTTGGAATTGCTTGGTTAGATGGATGCCACAGCGCATTTGAAACAGGAATGTCAGAATGGGTTCCCTCCTCTCGCTCCTTCCTGTCACTCTCTACTGCTTAGCTGATAAGAAAAGATGGGCTTCTGCTTGAATGAACCCCACACACAGCCCTGATGCGCAACACGCAACAGGCTCAACTCAATTCCCCACTTCTAGTGCCATAACATCCTCACCGTAAGAGATTTCTTTAGCGGCGAATTGAGTTGTAATTTCTTTACCCGAGTCACAATGGTTGTCCTTGCACTGTACCGTGTCGTCAAAATGTATATGAGTGTCCTTTGACATGGTGCTTGAGTGTGAACATTCCACAGGCTTTTTATTTTTCACATAATGTGTTCACCGCTTGTATAGAGCAGGTTCATTTGAACCGAACAAATTGAGCGTTCTTAATGACCTTATGCGGTGAAATATTTAATATATGTAGATGTATGTGTATCTGTACATAAATCTGTATTTTGGCGTCAGTAAGGTTTTTTACATGCATTTCAAAGATGTCTTTTATGCTAACTAAGGCAGCATTTATTTAATCAAAAATATAGTAATAATATTACAATTTAAAATGTTTTCTTCTTTGATATGTATTAATTTTTTTTATGTGAAGGCAAAGCTGAATTCCAGTCTTCACAAATCAGAAATATTTTGTAACATTAGCCTAAAAAAAAAAAACTACTGACCACAAAGTTTTTAGTGTATACACATACTCAGTGACAGAAACACAAAATATCTGGTCAGACCTATAGTTATAGTTTAGCCTCATAGCTTGTGAATCACTACTAGTGCCCATGGACACTTAATAGGATCCTTGTGAAAGTCTGTAGTCCCTGCGGTGTTTTTTCTAAGGTACTGTTGTCTGCTTGAGCAGCTGCTCTGATGTTTATTGATATGTCTTGCTCATTGATTCGTCTACTCCCTGGACAATTACGGCTTCAGTTTTCTCTACACGCTTAAAAGGAGTAGCACTGAAACATGAGGCCCATTTGTCACGCCTGGTTTCTCCGTTCTGTTGCAGTTGTTACGGATAGATTTTATTTATGCAAGAAATAATTCCTGTTTATCCATTTTGAATAATTGTCTATATATATTGAGCCGAATGGCTTTTCTTTTCTTTCTTTTTTTCTTTGACTCCCATCACATTTGAAGGCTTCTGAAACGTTTCAAGCGAGCGAGCATTAGAATTGTGCGGGATCGATGCTCTCTCTTAAGGGGCCGGATATTCCAGCCCGACATTACGACGGTGCATTAGAAGATTAAAAGTAATGTCTGAACGTGTGTGCCACTGCTTAATTGATTCTCAGGCTCCTTCTAGACAAGGTGTCGCCATCGATCCGCTCTGCCAATTTCTTGATTGCAAATCCTGATGTCAAAGAATCCGGCCTAATGCCATAATCATACACTTGTGATGACGAGGGAGTTGTTTCTAATCAAACACTGCGGGCTATGCCAGTAGTCATTTTTTTTAGTGAAGCAATCAGTCTGTTAAAGGCAGTACTCAGAATGCTCCTTTAGTCTGTCCCCTTTGTCTTTGAAACACTATTGCGTGATCGCAAAATCCCTTAAGATCGCTGTCGTCGCCCCATTCGCTTTGATTGATTTACTAATTGTTGTTTACATGCAGGATTAGTTTGCTTGCCTCCCTCGAGAGTTCGTCCATATAAAGAATTATTTATCTCAGCTGACACTGCTTCAGCAAACAGTTGCCCAAGGAATAATCATTAAAGAAAGAGATTGTACATGCGCTTTTATATTACTTCACTTTTTACTTCATCAATCCTCGTTCAAAGGAAGGAAACGTATAGCGTATTGCTCAGGCCGTCTTAAATCCCAGCTACTCTAAGGTCAGCATTGCTAAATTAGGCTGTTTTCCATTCATGGCTTCAGATGCAGAGAAGTGGGTTAAGTTGGTATCAGCACGGTAGTTTTATTAAGTGCGAAAACATGCCGGTTTAATACCAGGAGGCTGTCTCTTCCTGGTGCTCCTCTAGAACTCTGTTTTAATAAGGAGAATGCGCTCTTTAATTGTTGAGTGAGACCATAACAGATGCTTCACTTCCATATTAATGGAGAACCGGGAAGCTGGTGTTAAGGGGGTGGCAGCCGACTGTAATGCCGAAAAAAAAATAAACAGAGCGAACTAGCGCAAAGTGGGTAAAATTTGAAGGAAAATCATGCGGAAAAAGACTCCTTCATTAGTTTGTTTTCCTCGTCCTGTTCTCCTCAGCAGATGATGTTCTCCGAGTTTGTACTGACTTTGCAAATTAGGATGCAGTGGCAAGCTTTTCCAGCCAATATAAGCCTGTCAATCACATTTGTAATGCAATCGAGAGGGTGTTGATGCTCCTCGCCTTTCCCCTCGCTCCAACCTGTCGAGAACAGTAAATAATGCTGATAGTTTAGGGAAACGCAATGTGACGAGAGTTATCCCAGCGTGCCATGGCACACGCCACTGAGGGACCAGGGAAATGGCTCTGATTATGTTTTGCATATTAACTGACAGCATGGAAAATGTCTAAATTGGCTGTCATTTAAGCTTATGAAATGGATATGGTTTTCTAAAATGAAATAAACATCATTGGTGTTATAGCAACATTTTTTTCCCCTTCTATATTGATAGACAAACTCAATTTTTGTGTCAATGCTTAGCGTTCATCATGTTTGGTTATGAGGTTCCTGTCACAAACACCTGCAGGCAAGAAAAACATGTTTTATCCATTTCTCTGTTTATTTTAGTTATTAGGAGTCACAGAATTTAAAAATAAATGAAATAAACACATCACTCTGCAGACATGCGTCTTGATGAATTTCAGTTTGTTTGGGCGTCAGAAAATGATTTGTTGTTTCAACCGCATGTTCTTAAGTCAATGGATGCTGCATTGAGATATGATGTGAAGTTCTTTATTAAACAGGAAGCTGTAAAAGTGTCCTTCTCTCCGCTTGCGTCTGATCTCGACTGCACAGGAACGGTTCTCAGCGGTGGTGCTTATTGACTGCTCTTCAGTCTTGTTGATTTTATGGTGGTGACGTCACCGATCCGGACACAAACAAAGGTTTCTGGTTTGATGGTGGCCGTGGCAACAGTCACTGGAGAGGTTGTCCTTGCAACTGCGCTGACGTTTGCGGCCTTTTTCTCTGACCTTTCTGTCCAGATTAATCCAGTCCTTCTACCAGTCGAGTGAGGGGATGGATGTGAGTGTTGTGCGCTGAGCCCATAACAGGATGAGGAGCACTGCCGTCTTGTATTTGAGATATTTTGATAAAAGCGGGTCACCCTGAACTGTCCTTTTGTTATTTCTCTCACTTTCATTTTTGGTTCGGTTCTTTATCTTGATTTCTCTCCCACTCTCCCTCACCTTCTCCAAATGCAGTTCACCTCAGTGTCCTGCAGAGGGCAATCTGTGACTGCGCTTGACCGTGAGCTCTTCATGCCGGTTGCTGAGTTGTATCGGAGAGCTATGCGTTTTGGATTGTTGTATAAACTATGCTATATCTGATGAGGAAATAACAAGCTGTGGCAGCTAGCGGACCTGCGTCCTTGCCCTGAGACTCTGGGGGGGCCGTTTAAGTCTGCGTGTCTATCGCAGGGGTACAGGATAAGGGAGCCATCGGATCAGGAAGTGAAAAAGCACAATAAATTATTTCTGGCTTGTACTAATGGGATTTATTATTAACTGCTTGTCAGCATAGATGCACATTGATCCTGTTTTTCACAGCGGAGGGGGTGGCAGGGATGTTTTTGCTCAAAAAACATATGCTTGCGCTCTGAAAGCCTGCATCTAACATGATCTGGAATGGGGCCTGAGTTACGGATGTGAAGTGCAGGTGGAAGATCATTGATTTATACCAGCAGGTTTGCCAGGGTTTATAGGATTGGCTAAATGTCATTACTCTGCTGGTGGCAAGGTGATGAACTGTAATAAACTTTGATGTGGGTGGGCGGGTGTCAGGGTGCCAGTCACTCGTAAACCTCAGAAGCATGACAGATTTTGAGAGATTGTTTAAAAAGTGTTCCCCAGCCGGCACTTTGTTTGAAATGTGTGCTTTTTATTATGCTGGTATGAAGTTGTATCGACACTACCATTCAGAAGTTTGGGATCAGTATGATTTATAATTTTTTTAACAAAGAATTAATACTTTTGTTCAGCCAGGACACATTAAATTCATCAAAAGTGACAGTTAAGACATTCATAATGTTAAAAGAATTATTTTTATTTGAAATAAATGCTGTTCTTTGAGCATTCCATTCATCAAAGAACCTTGAAAAATATTAAGGATATAAAATATTAAGCACTGTTTTCAACATTGATAATGAGAAGAAATTATTCTTGAGCAGCAACTCAGCGTTTTTGATTTATGAATGATCACGTGACACTGAAAACTGGAGTAATAAATCAGTTCTGACATAACAGAAATAAATGACAGTTTAACTTACTTTAAATTGTAATAATATTTCACAGTTTTACTGCATTTTTGATCAAATAAATGCAGTGATGATAAGAATAAGAGACTTCTTTCAAAGTAAGAAGACCCCTAAACTTTTGAATAGTAGTTGAAATGGTATGTTGACTCTAAAGAGTTTGAACGTGGAGCAGACAGACTCTTCCTCGGTCTAGTTGCTCCAAAGTCTAGAAATACAGAGCTTGTCCTAATCCTCCACCCTTCCTCTCATCCCACTCTGAGAGCTGATTAATTCATTCTTTCCCTTCTAATCTCACATCAGCTAATGTGTTGCAGTCTCCACCAGCATAGGGGTGTGTTGTTGTGCACTTTGAAGGTCAAGTCCCTGCCTCTAATTAGTTGCTTTTTGGTAATATTCTCAAGTCAGGGATACAGATAAGCCATCATTTAATATTCAAGGAGTCTGTTTATTTTCTACTGTATTAGTTCTGTTATTTCTATCGCTACTCCACCTTCATGTTTTTGGCAGAACATTTGCATCGACTATTCAACTGGGTGTCTTTCCGGAAGGCTCTGTGGGGCTGTTGTCAATTATTTCATTGTTTGGGAGGCAGAGTCTTCATTAGGGAACCAGGGTACGTCTGCTGGACTAGGTGGGGGCTCAGACTGCACTGGCACTGGTGTGTGTGGCCATCGGGGGAAATCTACAGCAATTCTCACCTAGATGAGGGGAAATTGGTGAAAATCTTCAATAGAAAATTAATGGCATCAGTGAGGAACTCAAACAGAGACATTTGAGATATGGGTTTGCAAATTTTAGACTTTTTAATTATTTCACTCTGTTTTCTTAATTCTCGACACTTTAATTACCTAATTTCTTTCTCTCCTGACAAAACACACATTTTCTTCTCTTTTATCTCTTCCAGACTCTCTTTTATTTGTTAAATTTAGTGGTACTTTATTATTTGAGCTCCTTATTCACACAAAAGAGATATTTATACCTTTGTGCATCTGTGTCTTTGACTTTTTGTTCACGGGGTACAGAATTGACAGCATTTGCAATTCGATAAACTCTTTTTGCCTGGACACTAACCAGCTTTGCTTCTCCAAAACATTTTATGGACTTTATACAGCCCAATTTAGTGTGCTGCTTGGCCCATTGTTGAATGAGAGTGTGATGCTTGTCTTACCCTGAATGAGATAATGTTAGTCCTCCTCTGAATGGGCTGAATTCCTCCACTGCTCTTTGTGTTCAGGTGATTAAATTCCAGGGAATTTGTGTCCATGGAGGGGGGACATCATTGTCGGCAATGGTGCATAGCAAGCAGACAAACCTTTTTGCATGTTAATCTCAGAGCTCTGCTTTAGTGTACAAAGGCACAATCTGAATTGGCGCAAGTACAAAGAGACATGGAGATCATTTTACCAGTACTTAAGGGAGAAGTATGAACGGCGTAACCGAATTTACACAAAGCCTGGTAATTTGCTGTAAGAGTTATCAGATTTCATGTTCAAGATTGCTTGCATATTTGGATAAAGATGTGAGGATGAATTCATTGCAAACTAGAGGTTCTTTCAGTTTTTGAGCCTAGCAGTAGATACGATCCACAGAAGAAAAGAAGAAAAAAAAAAATATAATAATATTTTGAGTATAATTATGTCTGATTTTAAATATCTATAGTAATAATAAAAATAATTTACTGATGGTACATAAACGTACAATAAAAAAAAAAGTTTGAAGTGAATAAATCAACTTTTGACCCAAAAGGTACAATTGGGGTAAAAAAAAAAAAACCCAAAGATGAAACTGAAATATCCCTAGACAATGTGTGGTTTTTTCAATTTTGGTGAAGTATAAAGAAAACATGAAGCAACAGGCTTTTTTTTCAAACATGTCAGTGTCAATACAGATTAAATAATCCAGGTGACATTAATAAGTATAGTGAGACATGAAAGCGTGTCATGCCATCTCTGATACCTCCTCCGCCTCCACACTCCTTCTGAAAAAGGTTTTAGCAGCTGCGGTGGCAGACAAGTCCTCGTCAATGTCTTTAGTAAACGCTGCCTCCCGCGCGGCCTGTCACAGCGGAGGTTACTAGTGACGCGTCGCCTGTAAACACTGCTCCCTGCTCTCCTGCTGGTGGCTGGGGGTGGTATGTGTGTTTCATATGTGTGTGGATGTGTTTATGGTTATTAGAGATTTGGGAATGGGGTCGGTGAGCACAACAAACAAGAGGGGGTGGCATTTTTCCAGACAGTACCACAGAGCTGATGAGATATGTGGACAGGGGGACACTTGTATTAATATTTGTGGCTATTGATCGAAGGTTACCGTAATATAATTTCCTCATTCGTTTTCCTCTTTGCAAATATTGGGGGTAAAAGGCAAGCTGCGACCAATATAAATCCTCCCCCCCAATCATATTTTGTCTTGGGTGTCGGCCCAGAGCTATAAAGCCCTCTAGCTCAGAGGGCTTTATGGTTGGCATAGGGTAGCTCCTGCGTTTTATTTACCCTTGTCAGTCTTTGGTGTACATGAGCACAGACTGTGCAGAAAAGCCATACAACACCCGGCCCTGGCAGGAGGCAAGTTTAGAGACTTCTTTCTCGAAACAAAATTTAAAGTCAACATGAAATAATTTTTCTTCATAATCAGTGCACACCTTGGTTTGCCATCTTTTTTGGAGAGAGAGAGAGAAGCAAAAAAAGTTAAGAACTGCATCACATTATGGACAATTAATGAGCCAGGAATCTAGTTAAATTTCGTTTATTCGATCAAATGCAGTTTTTACTTTTAAGGAAAAATTGTAATAGTATTGTGAAATATTATTGTAAAATATTATACTTTTAAAATAGCTTGTTCTTTTAAAATATACTTTATATTTAATATTTTTTAGTCCAGTCATTACTTTCGTCTCCGGAGTCCGGGATCCTTCCAATCATTCTAATTTGCTAATTTGTTTGCTTAAGAAACATTTCTTCTTCTTATTGTCAATGTTGAAAACAGTTGTGCTGCTTAATATTTTATTGGAAACTGTGAAACTTTTTGATGATAGAAATTTCAAAAGAACAGCATTTATTTAAAATCGATTTCGATTTTACTTTTTTATTTTATGTGAAATCTTATTGCCCACAAAATTTGAATTGTAGTGAGTAGTACCCCCCCCCCCCTTTATCTGTTTACTGGGCACAGCTTGACAGTACTGCTTATGCACCTTCAATCCGGACTGGACAAAGAATTTATATTTTCCACATAGGAGTCTGATTTGGCATTCCTGATACCTCATCACTTTTTGCAAATATATTTTAGACTGAACCTGTACTGTTAAAACGTTTTGTGACAGGTGACTTAAGTTTTACGACAAGAAAATTAATCTGCTTTACTTGTCCTGGAAAAGTACCCAGAAAAGCTTAGTCAAGTTTATTCCCCCTTACTATTCATTGAAAAGAAATGATACAGAAAAATAAAATTAGATACTCAGTGGCTCAGTTGAAAGGATATGCTTTTTCATCACTGTAATATGCTTTAATGTTGAATGAGATTTAAGTGATAAAGAGCCAGAAATGGTCTTCTAGCTTCACCATGATTTATTTGTGAATGTAATGGAATGAAACACCTGTAATCGTCTTCTCTTCAACATAATTTCCATGTACTGACATGTAGGAGATTAATTATTTATAGCCATTACACAGAACATGTCTTGTGAGTTTTTGTGAGCCTGTGTTGATGTGCATGGTCGTAAGTGCATTTGTATCACACGCTGTCATAAAGGAACTCACCTGCTGCTGGAACCCTGAAACATCTGCTCTCGCTTCATTACAGCCAACTTCCTCTCATTCATTTTGAGCATCCTACTTTCTGTCCTCCTCTCTTTCACTCTCTAGTTTTGGGTAGTGAGGTTGAGGGGAAAAAGGAAAACTGAATGATAAACAGATCAGCAACAATAGTGTGAAATGCCAGCCCTCATTTGCTTGTACAAAGGAACATGCTTGTGTATTCCCTCTTGTCCTCTGCCGTTTCTGTGTCTCTCTATTGTCTCCGGATCTGAATCAAGCTGTGCTGGATCTCTAGATGCTCAGAAAGTCTCGGCGGGCCGTGCCGCCCCAGGAGAACGTGCTCTAAATGAGCATCCTTCAAACGCAACATCTCCCATTCCACTGCACAAAAAATGCCAGGACACAGGAGGATAAGTCAGGTCAGATTCCACTTTGAAGCTTCTGCTCCCAGAGCCGCCTATTTGAAACAAAATCGCAATTCTCACAGAGCGTTTTACCCCCCGCAATTCCTGGGCCCCCGGCCTCGGCTTAACCAATTCAAACATGCCAACGGGAGGAGACGAGACAGACAGATTGACGGTGTGCAGCGCCTCAGAAAATCACAGCCTCGTTTGCCTCGTTAACAATTCAATTGTTGTTGTCTCCATGGATGTTTGTCCCTCTTTTGACCGTGTCGTGGGATATTATGGCTGTATTTTAGCGCAGATCTGGACCGATCTTTTATAACCTCGAAAACCCAGAAAAATACAGAGAAAAATGTGACTAGCAAAAAAACAGTTTGTACTTTGGGTTTGATGAAGTAAATGTGAAGAGAAGAGAGGGCCCTCAGGGTACCTTCAGCTCAACTTACGATAGAGAGGAGCATGTAGTGTATATTTCAGATACATCCCCCTCCCCTTGGCACTCTGTCTATTGTTTCTATTTGTTGTTTTTATTTATGTAGTTATAGTGCAAATACAATTGAAATTCCACACAGAATCTCAAAGAAGAGAAAACAAAGCCCAGTGGGATCAATGCATCCCTATTGTCAATAGTGTTGTCAAAGGTTTATGAATCTCTAGTAACATACAGCTTGAGTCAGTTTGTGTAGGGGGGCAATTAGAGCTGTCTAGGCAAAAACTGAAGTTGTCTCTGTTTTGTTTATATTGGAGCCTCTGAAGTGTTGTGTTTTCCACCCACTACGTCTCTGCTGGCAGACTTCGCTTGTTCCTGGACATCCCTCATTAGCATGTTTTCAGGCGCCAAACAAAATAAGCTATAGTGAACCTTTAGTCTTTAAAATTTCTCCTAATACTGAGTCGTTTATTATTGATGCACAATAGACTGACAGAAAAGCAGATGAAGTGTATCAATCTAGCAGTACCATATAACATTATTGATATGCCAATATTGCACTTTTTATTTATTGGTATTAGGGATGCACAATATTATCGGAACGTAATCGGAATCTGCCGATAATGGCTTAAATGTAAATATCGGCATCTTCCCGATATGAAAAATTATGCAGATATGCCTTGCTGATAAGATGAATAACTCACATGTGCTCAGGGTGTGCTAGCGATAAGATCACATCAGCAGAGTGCTCATTCCTTAAGCAAACTTTTGCCTGAATGGTAATTAGATTTACTGTTTTGGATTGCCGCATTTAATCTGAGAATGCAAGAATGATGCATCCTTTGTGTGATAGAGTCAACAGTCACTAGCATGTGCCTATCCGGTAAGGAATCATATCGGTCAGAATTGTAATACTAGTCCATCCCTATGTCCGAAAAAAATGCAAATGAATGAAGTGATGTGCAGCTTTGCAACTTTCAGTGTAGAAAACGGTCAGTTTAGACAGTTTTATAGAGAAACAAATGCTAAGAAAGTTATAATGCTCCAGCACAGCTAACTTTTGCCCTCTCACTCAAACTAATTCCTCTGTGGCGGTACAGAATCAACAGAGGGTGGGGTAAATGGGGACACATCATTACCTAGCGTACCTGTGGGCCTGGACTGCCGCCACCGAGGTTAACTGGTTTTGGTTGCTCAACTCCAGTTGGCATGGCTACCGTCTCCAGGGGTAGCAGCCTTCCTCCTGCTCTCGGTCCCCATGAGCCTCAGTTGCTTTGTGTTAAAAGACAAGCCCACTCTTGATCCTGCCCAACTCGGAATGGAACTGAAAACAAAAAGCCAGTAAACACAGTACCAGTGGGAGAGGGTTTGCGGTCCTCAGATTTGGCATGGTTTTTGTGTGTATAGAATATTTTACATGATGCAAAGCACAGAAGGCTAGTCGCTGGCAAGGATCTTTCGCTCTATCCTTGATGAATGATTCTATCTGAAGGCATTAGGTGATCTATTTTTCATGCAAGTCCTGTAGTCGCACCGTGTAGCTCGAGGTGGCACGGGGTCCCGTGTGCATGTGCACATCCCTGCATCTGAAGTCTGCATGGAGACGAGTATCTCGGGGTGCAAAGGGAGATGGTCTTGAGGTGAGGAAAGAAGAGCTGGCTTTTGAAAGGTCACACCTGTCATTTCTTAGAAGCTGAGTGGAAGATCACCTGCAGGCCACCACATGAAAGTCTATGACACTCTTGTCGCACCGATGTAAAAAAGAACCCGCACACATACCTTAAACGTGCAAATTCACTCCCCACGGAGCTGTACTTCTAAAGAAAGACAGTGATATTTGCCCTCCCACTCAGCAACAGGCCTTTCTTCACTATCTTGTAGTAGATAAATTTGTGCAATGTGTTTTTAACATTATTTTCCATCCAGCCCTGACACACTTTTACTTAGCCAACTCAAATGGACATTCTATTTAAAGCACTAGTAAATTAACAGCAATTTGTGGATTTGATGTGGAGGACGGCTCGTTCGTATCCCTCTTCTCATTCGCTAACAAATCGCCCAGTGCCTTAACAAAGAGTAATTGTCTCACCTGCTTTCACTTAGCCAGGCAGCTCAGCCTCTCCTAACGAGCACCTCCATCTTATTTCGGCGTATCCTACTTGAGGAGCCGAGCTGAGAGTGGCGCGAGAGCCCCCACTGGAACTCCCCAACCTTGCGGCAAATCTACGGGAGGTCCCAAAGCCGCCCCGCGCCGGCTGCAGCACAGGCAAATTGCCACAGCTGAGACAAGTCTCCATTCAACAGGCTAATTAATCTTGCTTTGTAAGAGTAGTCATGCCAGATCCTCCCTGGGCCAGGCTGCTGATGCAGGCCTTCTGAAGTTTGGAGGCTTCATTTATGGGCAGTTAAAGATCTCTGCGTCTGTTATTAGGTGAGAGCGGGAAGAGTGGCTATGATGAATAGGTATTTCTACTGCTATTGAATGGACAGAGAAGTGAGGTGGAAGCGATTTAATGGTGCGGATGTGAGGAGAAACAGCTTGTGTTTGCCCAGATCTCAGGCTGAATGAAGCCAATAATGCTGATTAGGACACTGGGACTTAAGAGAGACGCAGAAAGTCTCCTCTTTGGCTTGCTGTTGCTTAATGCCTCTGAGGCAAATGCTGTCAACATTGTCCGCTGAGGAGCCTTGGAGGTGATGATGAATATCTGGTCTTTATTAGCTGTTGCGTTTTTCTTCTAACATGACACCTCTTTAACATTTTAAATTGATTTCTCTCTGTGGAAAACAGTAGTGAGACCAAACAAACATGACCCTCTTTGGGTATGTGAGATAAATAGTGCCATCTACCCGGCATAATTAAGGTAGGCTTTACAGATTTTGTGGCAAGTTGTTTGTACTCAAAACTGTAAACATAGCTTCGATTTTTGTGTGCGAGACAAAGAGCTAAGCATCGTGGATTCAGGTTCAGATTCTAGTAGCTTTATTGGCATGCCTTTTATATTGCCAAATATTAAGTATACATAAACATTTACATACATAAATACAAATTTGAATTTAATACAAAATAAGAGAATAATTAAAAATAAATAAAAATATATTGATAGTTTCATAATTTTTAATAATTCAAACAAATTGATATGTACACTGGCCTTCAAAACATTTGGGTGGTAAGATTTTTAAAAAGTTTGAGGAAAGAGTCTGTTAATTCCTACTCACAACTGTATTTTAAAAAGATGAAGAAAACAGTAATATTGTGTTATAAAATTTAAAACCACTGTTTTCTGTTTTAATGTATTTAAAAAAATGTTTTAACATATTGAAAAAAAAAAGCAATTTGTTCTTGCAAAGCTGAATTTTCAGCAGCTATTAACTGTCTCATTCACGTGATCGCTTCCGAAATCCGTGTAAATATTTTATATTAATGTGATGCTCAGAACAGTTCTGGTCTTAGGACAACTTTCATGTACTTTTTTGATCCACTTCAAATGTTGACTAATGTATATATGTATGTATATATGTGTATGTATATATGTATATATATACAGTATATACACAATTAAATTATGTATGATACATGCTGTGTCCTCTGGTGACGCATCACCTGCTCCGCTGTGCTGTCATTAATCACTGAAGTTCTCTTCACTGAGCAGTTCAGCAGCCAAAAGTTAGGTCAGTCTCTGGGGTCTGCATGACAGACACATCTCATCCCAGCAGGAACACCACCTCGGTAGTTACCAGCTAACTCAAGGGGCCCTGTTTAGCCCTCTCTAAAAGTTCCCCAAGTTCACTACCACTACTGCCTTATTCTCTGTTCTTGCTGTTTCTTTTTGTCTTTCCTACATCTCTGCACCAATTCTCTTGGGCACCCTGGCTGCTGCGCTGTCAATTTTTTAGTGATGGACTTTAAACTAAGTTTAAGTTCTAGTTGGAGTTCATCTTTGTCTATGAGACTTCCCATTGAATCTGAAATCTAAAGCGTCCACTTATTTGCGGTAAACAAAACAGGAGGACTTGTATCTGTTGTGTGTTTGTTAAGTGTAGATTACGCTTGTTTTTAACCATCCTCAGGAGAAGAAAAGAATAAAGCTTGAGGGAGAGATGGAGAACATCACATCACAACAGACTCCAGTACTCATTTATTTCTTCACTCTCGTCTTTCTGCCCAGTAAGGCTGTTTGGGTGCCACTACCCCTCCACTGTCTGCAAAGCAGCCAGTTCATTAGAACCATATGCTACAATCAATTCAGCAGAGACCAAATGAGATCCGCTGTGATTTACCTTTTAAATGGGCCTCTTGTTTACCAGTCTATGACACTGTGAATATACTAAAAAGTGCAGCTCGCCTTGATTGGGCTCTGGTGTCCTTCAAGGTACTGCCGAAGCTACCCGAGTCAACCTGCCTATATTCTCTTTCACGCTTATTGAATAGGGAAGTCCACACGGACCTTTTAAGACTATGAGCTCGATTGACTGCCCTTTACAATTGATTGACCAAAGGATGAAATAAACACTCCGCTATGCAGTGCAGCAAATCACCTTGAAAGCCCGCTCTTCTCTACCTGGTATGCAGGAAGCCACATTTCTATGGATGATAAATTCAGCCGTAATAGAAACACTCATGCCAGGCCTTTGTGCTCTAATGCAGATTTTCAGCCCAGTTTTGGTGGTTTTCTCTGGTGTCTTGGTATATCTGTACGTTTTTAGCTTACAGTGACCTTCGAAATTTACTTTTTGTTTTACTCATTTTTTCCCATCACAAAAATATAATTTGACATGAAATGACAACACAATGACTAAATCCATTTTAGTCAGAAAGAAATGAACTAAAACATCTAATTTTAGTAGATGAAAATTACATTTTAGTTGATGTGCGAAATGAAACCAAGTATTCAAACTTTTTTACCCTTTAACAAAAACATTTTAAAACAAGGGAAATCATTGTTAGTTCATTGAATAGTTTTTTTTTCCTAGTCTTTTTTTTTCAAATTAAAAATAAAATCAATTAAAGGGATAGCTACCCCAAACTGAACATTTACTTACCCTTATGTTGATTAAAACCTGTATGACTTTCTTTACACAGACCAAAGAAGGTAGTTTACTGCTTTTTTTTTTAAATAATAAAAATCAGTAAAGTGTACTGTGAAACTGTACTTTGATTTTCCTTTTAAGGAAATGTTGGCATATGGTTAAATGTTTAAAGGAACTTCAGATATCCTGAACTGTCTCTGTACTTCGACATCAGTGAATTGCTTCTGTAAACATTTAAAACTGCTTTCACAAGCCTGCTTATATTTGAAATCAGCTGATTGAGTCTGTAATTTACAGCACAGCTTCATCTCACAAGCATCCCCTGAACACTAGTACTCTTTGATGTGTGATGCGAAACCGCAGTGATTTTTCTCAGCAGACAGACTGTCTTTAGTCTTTGGATTCTGACAAGATTTAAGATGGGTGGCAGAGCTTCTAACATGATCTTAATACTGTTTTCTTGCATCGAGATGCAGGATAGGCAATAACAGACATTTAAAAATATTGTTGTATGGTCTTTTTCGCTGTGTCTCAATTTCTCGCTCTTCCTTTGTCTCAGTGAGGAAATAGTGAGACAGTGACTCGTAGAGTCTCTCTTATCCTCAAAGTGACAGGCATCCCTCCTGTTAGGTATTAATTAGTTCCTAATTGAAAAGGTTGATTAAAATGCAAGAAAGCTTGTTTTATGAGCTTAAAACATTCACAGCACCGCTGAGCCACTGAGAGCTGGACATGATTAGTGAAAAAGAAAAAAAAAGTTGCACTGCCTACCTCAGACACACTCAACTACAGCTAACTGCTATATGAAAGCTTGTTTTTCACTGCAAAGTTAGAACATTTTAGAAATGTAATGAGGAAAAACAATGTCAGTTCTTTGCATAAGATAAAGTAATATTTTATTTTTAAGCTATTGTCTTTAAACCCTTTTTACAGTGCAACAATATTTTATTTTCATTCCAACATAATGTGTTAAAAGCAAATAATTAAATTTTTTTGGAGAGCTGTCTTTGATGTCCAAATATTTTATTAATGTATTCATTTGCCATGCGTATTGAGGCAGCCCTCATCTCCGGAATTTTATTTTATTTATCAGTAAACAGCCTCAAGTTGTTTGGAACAGGTTGGTTTTGTCCTCTCATCTTTCCATGAATTTCAGAGTTGCACTGAGAGGTGTTTAGATATCTCTGGCTTCAGCAATGTTTTATTGATAGTTTCATATTTCTGGATTAAAAAAAAAGTTGTATTTTTCCTCAGAATCCATTTTGCATGGGATGAAATGTTTTTAACTTGATTTCCTCCCCCTCGTCCTTTGCCTCATCTTAAGAGGGAGGTTGGAAATGGCCTAATTTCATCTACAAACTCCAGCCTGACTTTGTCCACACTTGACTTGACTTCCAAAACTTCCAAAAAATCTAAAGTGAAGGACATCTCCTTCAATAATCTGCTGCCTAAACTGATAATAAAGCACTCAAGGCCCACTGCGCTTTCTGCCTGCTGCATGCTGACCTATTTTAACAGGTCTCCAAATGGAAATTATCAACAAGATGCACCGCAGATGTCTTGTACAATCTTTAAGAGAATGTGCTAGAATGGCTCACACAATAATGGTTTACCACCTTATATATTTTTACCACCTTTATATTATTTACCACCAAATAAAAATGTATTTGTTCTTGATACCCAGTTGAGGTTACTGTAGATAGAAAATGTAGATTTAGCTTATTATTACAATTTGATTAGATTTTTATTTATTTATTTTTAAAGACATGCATATTTAGAAAAAGACTTTTAAAGACTTTTAAAGACTTTTTTCCCCCCAGTCTTCAGCATAACTTGTGTACAACACATTTTGGTAAAGAATCACAATGTAATCAATAAATTGAAATTACAGTTCTTCACTGTTTTGACTGAATAAAAATAAAGCAATCAAAACTATTAAACTAGCTGTTTTGAATACTAGTGAAATCTGACAGCAAAATATAATGTACAATATTAAATATAATTTAAGATTTGGTAAAATATGTTTTGATTTTTAGTGTTTAACAATACATACTGATAAATTTATAGTATGTTGTTCACACTTGACTTCCAAAACTTGCTAAAACTCTACGGATATGATTTCAGTAGAAAGCGATCTGGTTATTGTGTTTTTAAATTCAGTTTGAAACCCTAGGAATTATAGATTTTGTCATGCTACTCTGAGCAAACAGCTGAACGATTGCCTGTGCAGGTGCAGTTGTATGGCAGGAATCTGAGAGGTTAGTGTGTTGTGTGTGTCCTTGTCAGGATCAAACGACAGATGAGACAATGATCATGTGTTGTTAAAGTCCTGCTAAAGTGAGCAACCACAAGCTGTCAAGGGCTTTTTCTTCTTGTAGCCTATGTAATATAAAAGTGTTTTGTGCTTATGTGTACTTGAAGGCTTTGCTTTTGACAGCAGTGGACTTGGTATTTGGACATTTCAGCTTTTATCTATAAAAAAAATAGCCAACTATGTCCTTTTGGCCTCTGTTCTGTCGCTTTAAAAAATATTTATTTGACCGGTAGGCCAAAAAAAAAAAAAGCTCAAACATCAATAAGTCGTGAGAATGTTAAATCAGTTTATTGAGGACTACAGTACAGAGGTTAATGCATACTCTGATCGCTGAAACATTATAATCTTTTTCCAATTATTTTCCTGCATAATTTGCTTCCTGTTACTTGAGAAAGCACAGGGTCGTTCTATAGAATCTTATAACGTACAATTTGACTAAATTGTTAAGTTCATGACGTTTCAGTCAGTAATAACTCTTTGCTTTTTTTCTTACCAGACCTTTGCTGACCCTTGGGTGGTCTGGGGTCAACCGTCCTTGTTTACATTCTGCCCATCTTGGTCCCTGAAGCCTTGGCGAATAAGGGCCTGTTTAACTGAATGTATAGGGTATTATAATTTGTGTTTGCATTGGAATGATGGGAGAAAAGCTTCTAATGATGTAATCTCATCATGCTGTGCCACCTGCTGTTCTATGAAGCCTTTCAGGGATCTTTCTTTAATCAACACATAGCCATTACTTTGTTTGCCATCCTCAAATAACTTGGCTTCATGCCCAAGACCTGTGTTTTCCCCCTTGAACAGAGAATTGTGATTCAGATAGTTTTGTAAGTGCTGTGTATTGCATTGTTTTTATCTAGGTCTCACTCACTTGTCTGTGCTGTATGCTTTCAACGGAGTGAGCATCAGTGCTTTAATGTGCAGGTGGAGGATGTGAAGTGATTTGCTGTTGCATGGTTTCCATTTTAAAGTGACACAATACACTGGTAGTGTTGAGTCAGCTAAGTGGTTGTGACCGGGTGAAACGCTGCATGACTGGAGCTCAAAAGCAGATGCATTTAAAGGAATGTTCCAGGTTCAGCAGCAATATGCAGTATTTGTGTCATGTTATCTTGTTCTGTAGTTTGAACGAGTAAACAAACAAAATTCACATTTACTGAGATTCGCTTACAATGAAAGTCTGTGGCATTCCAGAGGGTATAAGAGCTGAAATGTGTAGTGCTGCTAGCACATTTATTTATGGTGTTTAGATCTTGTTGCTGTTCTTTTTCGTCTGATTCATGAACAAATAACTCTTATGAACTGGTTCTTTTTAGTGAATATATGAAGAGTTCATTTGCAAAACCGCTAACTGTCACTTTAAAAAAAAAATTACTGTTGCCGTGCATTATCTCCACATATACGCGATATTACCCCTAACACGTTTTGGGGTGTCAAAAGACAGTTTGGTCCACTTTCAAGGCATCGCGAGTTCACATTTTACTGCAGAAGCCAACAAGCGCCCTTGTTGTTTTTGAACAGAAGCTGATAAGTACATTTTAGCGAATCAGCGCGCTGTATTCAGGGCAGGTGACAAGGCTACTTTCACTTTAAAAAGACGTGCTAGCTGAGAGGAGTTTCGTCAAAGCTGACTACAAGTGATTGAGGATGGATAATTTCAACGAACTTGATGAACCTGTGATATCTTCTTCAGGGCGTAAAAGGATAGATTTGTCAGTATGTACCTTTTATGGAGAAAAGATGCTAAAAGGGTCCGTAAGTCGCTATATAGTGCGTAAATCCCGCTCGTGTGTGTGAGATGTGGGAGCTGATGGCAGGGGGTGGTGGATATTTGAGGCGGTCAGTGTAGATTTTATAAAGAGATTACAAAGATTAAATTAGTGGGGTTTTTTTTAACTCTAAAACATGAGTTATTTGCTTTTGCTATAAAACAAACTTTTAATATGTAAAAAAAAAACATACTTTCAATTTACTTTAATTTTGTAAGTTACCTGTATTTTTTTTAGTTATTATTACTTAATCAAAACAACCCATCTGCAGTTTGATTGATATTACTTGGAATGCACAATAAAAAAAAAAAAAAACGTGATTTCTGAAAAAAAATTGAGTTATCGGTTTTTGCAAAGATTCTTCAATATTTTCCCATACATTGGTTTATTTGTGGCGGCCCGCCACAATATCCACACTGACCGCCTCAAATATCCACCACCCCCTGCCATCAGCTCCCACATCTCACACACACACGAGCGCGACTTTAGCACTAGATTTAGCGACTTTCGGACCCTTTTAGTGGCTTTTCCCATAAAAGTACATACTGACAAACCTATATATATATATATCTATATATATCTAGATATATATATATATATAGTACTTTAGGGCTGGTAAGCGATTAATTTTTTTATTAATTAATTACATGATGTGGCGCTTATTAACATCACATCAAATCGCACAGAAATTACTCCCAAAAGATCACTGAAAAGTCATTGTTGTGTAAAGCATCAAACAGACATTACAAAAAGTAGCTTCAGCAAGAAATATTTTGTTTGATTCAACATAAAATTTATTACATATACTCTTTTGGACCATGAGGGTGAGTAAATGATGACAAAATTGTAATTTTTGGGTGGGTGAACTATACCTTTAATTAATTGTATTAATTTTATTATTACTATGGAAATATGAAATTTCTTTCATGAAATTATACTCAAAATAGTAAACTACACCTGCCAGTAGGTGGTGGTAATTTATTCATTCATTTGATTCGTTCAAATGGCTGATTCATTCAGGAATGAAGTACGTGAAGTATGTCTTTAGGAATTGGTAATTGAATCATTGGCTTGTTTCAGACTTGAAAGGCCGATCGCCCATTAGATCGATCGTTGTGTGACTTCAAAGTACAGTGAGAGCGATTAGAGAACAGATGACTCTGCATGCTTTTGAATCACTTTCGCGGTACTTTGATGTCATACATTGATCGATCTGTGCAGCACCGCTTCAAATCCAACGAGCCTAATGGTTCACCCAATTCATTCAAAACGTGGATTAAGAAATGAAATGCCGTTGTGTGTTGCTCGGAGACTAACAGTTCTGCTTTGTCTTTATATTTTCGTTGGCAATATTGAGCAAAACTGACAACAATAACACAATATTAACTTCTTATTTATTGAACTGTTTTATAAGATCAGTATCACATTTTTTTTTTTTTTGGGGCAACTTGTGTGATATTGCACTTATTGCTTGTGTTATATTGCTTAACTATATGATGTAAATATGAGACAAAAACTCAATCAGGGTGCATTTTTGCCCCATATCTTGAATTTTAGGGACATTCTAACTACGTTCTATAGGCTCTATCACGCTGTGAGTTGTTGCCCTGCATCATATTTGTCAGCAATCAGCTGAAATGTCAGATGACCCATGTAGGTCTGAGGCGGGGCAAGTGCATGAAATGCATTAATAATTTTAACATGTTAAATCCCCAGCCCTAATATATATATATTTTAGACATATTTTTAAACTACAATCATCAAACCTAAATGTTTCATCACCCAGTGTATTTGCATTTTACAATTTATAATGTTGTTGTTTCATATTTATATTATGAGGAAGATTATTTTTTTTCAAACTGCAGCTTTAAGATTTTAAAAACTTTAAGATGCAGCTCTGTGTGTGCACCTTTTGGGTGTGAGCCCACAGAAAGGAGTCCCCTCACAGAGAGCGCACGAGTACTGAATTGAGTTTTCTTTTGTGTCATCTTGCACAGACTAAAAAGCACGTGCAAATCATACATTCCATAATCTGTCCCAAGCGTCTTTCACGATTAAATATTTGTGGGAATTTCCCACGGAAACTGTGGGAATGAATAAAATTATGTGCAATACCCGTAATTCTGCGGCAAAATTCAAGCCCTGATATATATACAGGTGCATCTCAATAAATTAGAATGTCGTGGAAAAGTTCATTTATTTCAGTAATTCAACTCAAATTGTGAAACTCGTGTATTAAATAAATTCAGTGCACACAGACTGAAGTAGTTTAAGTCTTTGGTTCTTTTAATTGTGATGATTTTGGCTCACATTATCAAAAACCCACCAATTCACTATCTCACCAAATTAGAATATGGTGACATGCCAATCACCTAATCAACTCAAAACACCTGCAAAGGTTTCCTGATCCTTCAAAATGGTCTCTCATTTGGTTCCCTAGCTGTAGTAAATCCGCTCAAAAGGGAAATATTTATGACTAAACATAACTGGTTATGATTAGTCGTAAGGATAAATATTTAGATTATATCTTCGAATTAACTGTAGCAGAATCAATATTACAATTATTTGATCTGTCTGTCCACCGAGCAGACAATATAATAATTTATCAATTCAAGGAATGTTTATTTTTCTGGCCGCGGAACAATAAACTGTCCTTCTTTGTCAAGTGCTTGCAGTAATTTAGCAAATGTAGCAAGGGTTCAAACATTCATTGACTTCAAATTGTGAGCAGCAAACAGAGACAATCAGTTGTGAATATAAGGGATTTAATAAATTAAACTATATCTAACATATACAGTAACTAACTATGCAAAACACATACAGAATGAAACAAAGTAAGGAAAAGAGAGAGGAAAGAAAAAGAATGGCAGTATTTCACATCACTTTTAACCACAACCTTTGAAAATCATCAAAGAATCAAAAATCACCTTAAAAGGGGCTGAAACTTAAACACGCATTTAAATAATTTTAAGCGGTTACTTGCATTTGTTTCGATTGCTGAAGAAGAGGCCTGACTGCGGTAGACAACGGAGGTCTTTGATGAGTTCTTTAGGAGTGAGCTGGAAGTTTACTTCTGGTTCTTCTGAAGATAGGAAAGTCCACAGCGAATCGAAGTTACTTGAAGATAAAAACTGCCGGAAAATAAAAACTCAAGAGGAAGATCTTGAGAGTCTTGGAAAAGTGTTGTCTCAAACGAAGAGGAGTTTCTGAGCAAAGATTATTTCTGGCTAATCGCTTTTGAGGGTTCCTATTTTGTGTGGACTGGCCAATACCAGACGTGATTTTTTGAGCGGGAGAAGTTTCCTTTGTTTCCCCTTTATGCCCATTTGCATGTTTTATGGCCGGTCTGGAATTTCTGCAGTTTTAACCCAAAATATAGTACAAATCGTATGATGCATTTCACAATCACATACTGTACATCATTGTTTGAGGAATACAGAGCAGATAATATTGATACCAAGAAAGAAACATTTAGAATATATTAAACCAGAGATACATCCATACAGCTGAATATCAGTGTTTAGGGCTTTAACTAATACAAATAACGAGTGATAACTCAGCTAATATAATAGGGAAATGTACAAACAACACATGCAATATACCAGATATATCTGTAGAGTATAATAAAGTAAAAGGTCTTTACGTGTGTGTGTTTGTGTGTGTGTGTGTGTGTGTTAGTTTGCTTGGTCAGCCAGGCCCAGTGTGCCTGGCCCCGTGGGTCATTTACGTCTCTTTGGAATGTGTTTGAAACTCCAAAGGGAAAACGAGAGTGGTGAAACTGTTTGGCATCTCCTTGATAGTGGGGGGGACCATTTGACATTTAGCACCCATATAAGTGTAACGTCTGTGACCAGGACTGTAATTTATATGCAAATGTCAAAAGCTAAAAGGGTCTCTTAAGCCATAAAACCCAAAGATCATGCATGATTCTACGCAGACGCTACAAGGCTACACAATCATGGGGAAGACTTCTGATCTGACAGTTGTCCAGAAGACAATCATTGACACCCTTCACAAGGAGGGTTTAGCCACAAACATTCATTGCCAAAGAATATGGCTGTTCAAAGATTGCTGTATCCAAGCATGTTAACAGAAGTTGAGTGGAAGGAAAAAGTTTGGAAGAAAAATGATGCACAACCAACCGAGAGAACCGCGGCCTTATGAGGATTGTCAAGCAAAATTGATTCATGAATTTGAGTGAACTTCACAAGGAATGGACTGAGACTGGGGACAAGGTATCAAGAGCCACCACAAACAGATGTGTCAAGGAATTTGGCTACAGTTGTCATATTCCTCTTGTTAAGCCACTCCTGAAACACAGACACGTCAGAGGCGTCTTACCTGGGCTAATGAGAAGAAGAACTGGACTGTTGCCAGTGGTCCTTTTTTCAGATGAGAGCAAGTTTTGTATTTCATTTGGAAACCAAGGTCCTAGAGTCTGGAGGAAGGGTGGAGAAGATCATAGCCCAAGTTGCTTGAAGTCCATTGTTAAGTTTCCACAGTTTGTGATGATTTGTGGTGCAATGTCATTTGCTGGTGTTGGTCCATTGTGTTTTTTTGAAAACCAACGTCACTGCACCCGTTTACCAAGAAATTTTGGAGCACTTCATGCTTCCTTCTGCTGACCAGCTATTTGAATATGCTGATTTCATTTTCCAGCAGGATTTGGCACATGCCCACACTGCCAAAAACACCAAAATTTGGTTAAATGACCATGGTGTTTGTGTGCTTGACTGGCCAGCAACTCACCAGACCTGAACCCCATAGAGAAATCTATGTGGCATTGTCAAGGGGAATGAAAAAAAAAAAAAAAAAAAAACAAAGAGACCAGAAAAATGCAGATAGCTGAAGGCCACTGTCAAAGAAAACTGGGCTTCCATACCACCTCAGCAGTGCCACAAAACTGATCACCTCCATGCCACGCCGAATTGAGGCAGTAATTAAAGCAAAAGGAGCCCCTAGCAAGTATTGAGTACATGTACAGTAAATGAATATACTTTCCAGAAGGCCAACAATTCATTAAAAATGAAAGTATTCTAATTTGTTGAGATGTATTGGTGGGTTTTTGTTAAATGTGAGACAAAATCATCACAATTAAAAGAACCAAAACTTAAACTACTTCAGTCTGTGTGCATTGAATTATCTATAGAACCACAAACGATTTGAGTTGAATTACTGACATAAATGAACTTTTCCCACGACATTCTATTTATTGAGATGCACCTGTAATAATTATATATATATTATATCTATATATATCTATATATGGGATGCACAGAATACCACTTTTGTCAGTACTTTCTCCCAATAACCGATACGTTTTATTTTTTGGTATCTTATGCCAATACCGAGTACCTGATACCATATTTTTTAATTGCATTTGGAAATTTTTAAATAGTGGTACCGAACCAAGAGTATGTATGGTTAATTGGTTAACTTTATTATCAAATAGATACTGTAAGGGAACAGGTCAGTTTGAGCTCAAAGGAATCTTAAGATTTAAAGGTAATTTGACAGAATGACCCTGTTTGAACGGCTACCTGATACGGCCATCGATTCCCAATTGAACGAGCTGTATGACATAAATTCTGCAATGGATATTTATATCCAAAATATAGTGAAAACATTATTAATTAGCACAGTAACAAGATCGGCAGTTTAAGACATTAACTTGTGAGCACAAAACACGAGATACTTCTCTTTTCAATATAAATGAGGCTTTATTGGATAAATCTAAGACATATAAACTAATCTAACACATGAACACACGCATTCACACAAGTTGCAGAAAGAGAGAAAGTGAGGAAATAATTAGTTTAAGAGAGTGAAAATGTGAAATCCCAAGTTTACAGCAATATGTGCAATTGCATAGACCTAAACAACCTCAATCACTTAATTAACCCTTGCATTGAGTTTGCTCAATGAGGTTAAAATTTATATTAAATGCACCAGTTCAGCTAGGATCTGGAGGTACTTGCGTTGCGTCCGGGGTTCCCTTTTGTTGTCGTCCTTGCAGAAGGGGGTTTCCCGCTTTTCTGATTGGCTGGAAGTTCAGTCTTGGGGAAGCCAGTGGTTGGGCGTTGGCTGACGACACAGAGCTGTAGTCTGAAGTTGAAGTTTAGACGGCACTCTTTCGGAGAGAAGGCGTTGGGCAAAACTTAACTCGGAAACTCGGAAACTCTCAACAGAAATTAAAATAAACTAAATTAAAGAAATAGAAGTTTGATGAGATCAGGTGGCGTTTCTCCTCATGGTTTTGGAGGAGCTGGCGTGTAAGCCAGAGCACGCTCAAAAAGTGCTAAGAAGCGATGACTGAAAAGCACGACTAAAAGCGAAAAGCTAAAAGCCGCATGGCTAAAAAGCATATAACTAAAAAGCTGCATGGCTAAAAAGCATATAACTTAAAAGCATGACTAAAAGCGAAAAGCTAAAAGCTAGACACAAAAAGCCAAGTTTGATGGTGTCCTGAATATTTAAACCGGGCTGTTTAACACACCCCAAATGGTGCCTCGACCAATTGTAGCTCGGGGTGTTGCAATGTTTCTCCTCCCAATTCATAAATCAACTGTTATCTCATCATTCACATGGTCCGAGTTTTCCCGCTCTTGCAGAGTATAATTTTGGACATGATTTATATAACAAGAATATGATACATTTGACAAAGAATTGATTGGAAGAAACGTTTCAAGCATGAAGATTCAAACACACACATACTAAACATGAGTAGGAACCCTTAAGCTATTCAATAGTTATCAAAAATACATACTCAATAAATGATTAAGACCTGATAAGTCGCATGTGGGTTAGATACATGATATGGGGTTTAGATATATAGCAATGGTTAGTTGCTCGCGTCCTTTTAGTGTCATTTAGGTGCATATATACATGGAAAGGTAGTTTCTGTAGCATTCTGTGGATGTAAGGATATGTTCTGTGAAGACCAGAGAGGTTAAAATGTCTGTAAGGAATCTCAGTCTGTTCTCTGTCTCAGAGGTGGGGGAAAAGTAAATCCGAAGAGCTCGTGATCATGATTACTATCCCTGTTTATCATGCTGTCATCTCTTTGACCATTTAATCTTGATTACTTGCCCCAAAAATGACAATCTCCTTGGAGTTGTCAATAAGTGTTCTTTTGTTTAAATGCTGTGAGCTACTCAAAGCTGCTGGTTGGTTCAGGCTTGTGGCGCTAGGATCTGATTTACGACATCCTGTGTCTTGGGCCTCTGTGGAATTTGGCTCCTCATGTTTCAACCATGTTTTGACCAAATCTTAGATTGTCTGATTCGGTCTGATATCCTACAACAGCAAACCTACTTTATTCAACACCTTCAACATTCTCCCATTATCCCAGTTTATTTCGCTATAGTTTAGAAACTGGATATAAAATATAACAAGAACTCAGAGTTAAACGGAGTCAAAACAAATTAATCTTGATCATGTTAGATAACTTTGATAGAAAAGTATGTAATAGATTACAATCAACCAAAAATTATTCAAACAGCAGTTAGTATGACAGTATTTACACAACTATCAATACTTAGTCGGGCAACCCTTAGCCTTAATGACAGCCTGTAGTCTCCTGGGCATGCTGTCAATCAGCTTCATGCAAACCTCAACCTCAATTTTTTTCCCCAGACTCAGTGTGAATAATTTTTGGTCCCAAATTTTTAATCTGTTTTACTGGAAGTCCACTGTATGAAGTTTTTTTGTTTATGATTTGTCACAGTTTACTTTATTTGGCTATCCTCACTTTACATAAATTAACTATAGTGTCCTGCACCTACTAGTAAAAAAATATCAAAAATTATATTTGGTGTCTGAATAATTTTTGGTTTCACTGTATTTCCTTCTGTTATTTTCACACTTAATTGTGTTCATTAAAATGTATTTTACAAGTTTTTTGTTACTTTCACTGTTAATTTTTTTTTTTTCTCTCTCTATGGTAGCCTATCATCTTTAATTTAATAGCATTAGAGCTTCTCCATTGCAGCGGCTTAGTTCTGTAATCACGCGCTTTGCTGTAAAAATGCAGGAAACCACTCGTTAAATCTCCTAACTGTGATATTTTCAGAAATAGAATCGCGTTTTTTTTTTGTTTTTTTTAATCTGAAACGTGCTGCGATTTATATTCCAAAGCCCCTCATATAATGCAGAAACACTCAAGCAAAACACGCGCAACACGTGCACATATTTGTACTGATGCAGAATAAGAGGACAGTAGTACAGCCTAGCGCATTTCACACAGGCTGTTAGTTTCACTTTCGCCAGAAAGTCGTGTATGCCTAAGGTTAAAAATAAATGACATTTATAGCGAATGCCCCTATAAATGGTCTTATTTTTACGATTTAGTTTTAATCCAAATGATGCGTGTGCTAAGTGAGTGAACATCAAAGATCACATAACAGAATTGCACACGCGCTCGCTCGCTCTCTCTCTCTCTCTTCCTCTCCTTCCCTCCTCTCTCTCTCTCCCCCTATCGTTAAGTAACTTGTGCATTGTTTTAATTGTTTTTTACATATCCGACCGAACTACAAACTTTTTCCAGTGATGTCTGTGAGAAAGATAAATTCACTCGACAAGCTCGCGCATCTGCGCCGCCGCGCTCTCAATCCACTCAGCATGCTTTGTTTATCAACTTGCGTACATCAGCTATACTGGCGTTAATACTGAATGTTTAACATTTATATTCATTGCATTCATATATTTGTAGACATCCTTAATCTCTAATAACTTAATTCTTCTGTCTGTTGTCGGGGTTTCATTTTCTGAATATGGCACTTATCACCTGCTGTGTGGTATCAGCATTTGGTATCGGGGCATTTTAACGAGTACAAGAGCTCAGTATCGGGCCCAATACCGATACCAGTATTGGTAATATATATATCCCTAATATATGTATATATTTTATTCACCAAAAAGAACCATTTCATAAGAGTTTGTTTGGTCTAAATCTCTCTCTCTCTCCTCCCTCTCATCACCCTCTCTCTCTCTCCCTCTCTCTCCTCTCTCTCTATATATATAATCTATATATATATAGTATATATGTACACCACCACATATACATTGTGTCCAGCATGTTCGTTCGTGATAAAAGGTCCCGAAACACAAACTACTTTTCTGAATTTTAGCAGAGTTGTTTTTGTGGCACATCATCAGAAGACAATGTTTTAGAATCCTTAATTTTATTGTTGAAGAAAACTGGTTAATTTTGAGTTTTTTTGCGCTAATTTGTCTTCTGGGTTTAAAATCTACATCGTGTTGACTTCACAGTTTGTGATGAGGCAAAGGACTGTTCGATGACACGTTGGTGTAATATATTATTTCATGAGGCTGCGTGGTTCTTATCCTATGGAAGGATCCCTCACTTAATTATTCCACCGCATGTTGTGACGACACTACTTCAGACTGTAGATTGTGTACATTAACTGAGAGAAACGGTCATGGATCGAAGGCAAGGTTGTTTTTGTTTTGTAAGAGTTCGGCACAAACGCGATTCATTTACTTAGTGAGTGTGAGTCGTTTTTACAGCTCCTTGATGCAACTAATCAAAAGGCTTATATAAACGCCGCAAAATAAGCCGTAACAGGTGTTGGAGGTGCAACAGCACGTTATATATTTTCGATGCAGAGTGCAAATATATTTTTAACTCAACGGGAGAGAAATGAAACTGTCTGAAACTAAAGTTGTCTGTGTTGTCTGTCTCCCCTTTTCCCCCTCCACTTTGCAGTGCACCACGCCCAGTTTTTGTATAATTTTTCAAAACTGTGGTGAGAACTAACTGGTGCTAAAACAGGGGGTTTCATGACCCTTTAAATGACTCTTATAAACCCCCTTTTTAAGTGAATCAAAATCAGTCTGACCACCACAGTCTGATTCATGAACAAATAACTCACATAAACTGGCTATTTTTAGTGAATTATAAATATACAGTGTGACCCACGTAGTTTGATTCATGATTAAATGACTCTTATGAACAAATTATTTTTATGTATAGTTAAAAAAAAAAGGTTTTGTAATACCAGTCATGGAATGATGCAAGTTTTATGATGTACTGAGTGGTTGTTCATATGACACATAGTTATTGTAGTTAAAAATGCACTTTTTATTACATTATTTTTTGTACACATTTGTCTTAGGGGTGAGTCAAAAACATGTGCTGCTCAAACAAAGCGTGTTGCAGCTGCTGCAGGGGTGCTTAATTTGTTTTGAACACAGAACATTCCCGTAAATAGCTCAACATCTGCCCATGTTTCCTGAGGTGATAAATGAGCAGTTGGCTATTCCATAAGCAGGGTGGCTCTTCTCCTTTATGACAACGTAGACCACGTTCCCTGTGGGACACCACTCCTGTGTGTTCTTAAGGAGAGAGAAAGTGCAACACTGCATGTCTTGATGGGAAATAACCCAGTGAGTACAGCTCCCTGGACACATCAAAAGACTTATCATTGAGTAGCAGGGGATGTCCTCAGGGTCTTTCTATGGGTGCTATTGTCCATGCATCACAACTGATGCTGCATTCAGCTGACCTTTCAGAGCAGAGAGACTCTGGCAACTTCAGAGAGCGGGATGCTTTTTTTGTTTATGTGTGTGTGTTTTCCTTGTGAGCTTCTGTTTTGTAGGTTTGCTTGTTTTCCTGTGGAGAAGGTGCTGGCTCCCCCTCTGTAAATCTGTCAATCATGCACTAATGAGCAGTAAATTATGGAATAAAACATTCGCAACCACTTGGCATTGATATGGCTTCATGTGCACTAATTGCAACGATTATATCTGTATTATTTTTCAAAAAGATCAGTGGGGCACTCCAGTAATTTTCATTAATCATGTACAAAGAAGAGGTAATTAAAAACCCCATTATCACCAATCATTTCGGGTGTTTATAGAGGGATCCGAATATTAATATAATTTAATTCACACGAGACATTAAATGCACAAAAGATTATTTCAAGGTCCCGCTGTTTCATAGTGTGCATATCGGCTCTCTCTGTGGAGATTTGCTGTAGTAGTTTGAGTTTTTAAGTCACATCCTGTTATTGTGTGTGCGCCTTACGGTCATGCTCATGGGTGCACGCTGATGATAACCGCTTCTCTTACTTTGATGGTCCCTTACTGCTGTCACTGAGATGCTCGACAAGGTCACGCAATGTGTGGAAGAGATAGAGTCACAGGGGTATCGGCAGCAGGTTATCTGTTTACTCCCTATTAAAGTGACACTCAGTTACAAACCATAATTTAACAGAATTATTCCGCTGCGGTGACCTCACGCAGAGATAAATTACATCCACAATGTGTGACGCACCGCTATCACACTCCTCCATCAGCTCGTAATCATGCTCTCTCTGCGCATATCTGACTGCAAACAGACGCGCATCTGCCGATCTAGATCCAGATCTGGACACAGATTACTGTGGAGCATCCTGTGTGCACAGAGCTGGATAATGACATCATTCAGGAAGTCATTGCAAAAAATGGCTGTTTCCATAGAAATAGGAAAGAGTGGTAGATTAGCAGTGTTGTAATGACATTATCATTTATTTATTTATTATTAATTTGTAATTATAGGGAATTGATGATTATTAATTTATTCAGGTTTTGCTAGAACTCGGGTCTGAATGTCCCAAGTCCACCTGATTAAACCATTCCAAATTTGTTAGTTTTACTTCAAATCAAGGTCGTCCAGCGGCTCGTGATTCTTAGTATCTTTTAACAAATTAAATATCTGTTTTCCTGGCCACGGTCAACACAACTATGATTATTTGTAAGCTCTTAACAGAGGTAACTATTATAAGTAAGCTACAAGCTAAGTAGCAAGCAAGGATATTTTGGCATAGTTTTAACCTTAAAATTATATGAGCCAAGAAACTTCTTGTTTATAAATGAAACATGAATTTTATTGGCTAATCTAGATTACATAAAACCCTAACTAAAACATACACATACACACAAAGATTCAAGGAAATTAGTTGACGGAGTTGCATGAAGTTTTCAAAGTCCTAACTCGTTTTTCGAGTGGTTTTAAATTCAGCCTAGAGAATTTGCCAAGCAGAGAATCGGTCTTAATTTTCCTGCTTAACTTAATTCTACACCAGGTCAGCTTAGTGGAAGATTTTGTTCGTTACTTGCATTCTTTGGCTTGACAGCTGAAAGCGGAGGTGATTCAGTCGCGGTAGCGGACGCGGGCTTCCTGGATGTCTGTTGAGGGGAATTCCTTCGCTGATTGGCTGTTGATCTGACGTTGGAATGACGTATGGGTGACGTCCTTTTGGGGAACCCCTCGTTGGAGTAGTTGGTTGCCGGTTTGACACAGAGGCTTGAGTAGTTCGGTTAAAGTCTGAGTTTGAAAGACTTTCAAGTTCTCTGAAGATCGCGAAGTGTCACTGAAATGTCTGAGTTCTTATATGTTCTTGCTATGGCGGTGTTACGGCATGGCGCTTGTTCGCGCTCACCAAGGTACAAGCCAAACGTCTTGATCGGGTAAAACAAGCAAGCCCACGAGCCCGTGTTGCAGTGGAGTTTTGATCCGCGGTGTAAGTCCATCCCACAGGTCGCTGTTCCAATCAGATGGTGACTGCGGGGTCTGGCCACGCCCTGTGTGGTTCCTTTATCATGTATGAATCACATGCTGTTTGTGGCGAGTATTTCTGCAAGTTTTTAAATCTCTTCTGATAACAGTATTATCATCAGAGAATGATACAACATATAAACTTTTCACCAGCACCAATGTTCGGCGAATAAGACAAACTCTCATTCAAGCTTAAACAACAGGTATTTTGCATACACAACAATCGTAATTAACTAAAAAGAAAAGTTATAAAGCAACGATTAAGATATCATGGTTTCAATAACACATCACACATATTTAAAAACATACAACATATTATTTGTGAATATAGTTGCTCCATTACTTTCAATGATTTTTTTAATGATTGTCTTCTGAATTGTCTGTGTACATTCTGTTTTTTTGGAATGCAAAGGAAGTAAGGGTTTTGGTCATGCGGGAAGCTGGTGGTCAAAAATCATGGGATAGTCATGTGGCGTCATGCTGTACATCCTGTGCTTGCCTGAGGGCATCGTTTAGATATTTTTCCTGTTCTGGACACTAATTCTATGCATCCACGCTCAGAGGCATCCATATGTCGTCAAAAGGCTTTTTCAGCTCTGGTACAAAAGGTCTTTGTGGTATCTCTTGATTAGATTAATTTAAAGCCTCATGATGGTGATCCAGTGGCATCTCCGTGTCCTGTATATGAAATCCCTACAGTGTTCTTTTTCAAATAAATGCTTTGAAACTTTCTATTAATCAAAGAATCCAGAAAAAAGTGTCAATGTTTTCACAAAAATTAGAAAAAAGCACAACTGTTTTCAACATTGATAATAATAATGTTTCTTGGAGCTCCCCAAATCAATATATGTGACACTGGACCACAAAACCTTAAAGGGATAGTGCACCAAAAATGAAAATTTGATGTTTATCTGCTTACCCCAGGGCATCCAAGATGTAGGGACTTTGTTTCTTCAGTAGAACACATATGATGATTTTTAAGTCCAACCGTTGCAGTTTATCAGTCTTAAAATGGATGGAAATGGTAACAAAATCTATGAGAGTTAAAAAAACATGCACAGACAAATCCAAATTAAACCCTGTGGCTCGTGACGACACATTGATGTCCTAAGACACGAAACGATCGGTTTGTGCCAGAAACCGAACAGTATTAATATAATTTTTTACCTCTAATACACCAATATGTCCAACTGTCTTTGGGCGCACACGGCATCCGGTGCGTGATGTGTGTACGCTCTCTGGCGTAGTTTACGCAAGCGCCGGAATTGATCTCTCGCGCGTATACGTCACTCTTTGTTTACACAGTGCACAGTCATTGTAGTTACGACGGCTAATCAAAATGGTACTTTTTGGTACTTTTGGATTGTTCAAACCGACTTAAAACTACAAGATTACTTTCTCTAGCGCGAACTCATTCGGGAGTGGTGACATTCCACTTATTCCCAACTTCTGAACCTGCTCGCCTGAAGTTATGCTTGATCGCTCTTCGGCTGGATATCAACACACCATTAAAGTAAACTACGCCAGAGCACGTACACAACTCACGCATCGGATGCCGTGCGCGCTCAAAGACAGCTGGACATAGTGCTGTATTAGAGGTAAAAATGATATAAATACTGTTCGGTTTCTGGAACAAACCGATCATTTTGTTTCTTAGGACATCAATGTGTCGTCACGAGCCGCAGGGTTTAATTTGGATTTGTCTGTGAATGTTTTTTTACTCTCATAGATTTTGTTACCATTGCTATGCATTATATGACTGACAGACTGCAACAGTTTGACTTAAAAATCTCCGTTTGTTCTACTGGAGAAACAAAGTCACCTGCATCTTGGATGCCCTGGTGGTAAGCATATAACAGAATTTTTACTTTTTGGTGAACTATCCCTTTAAGTCTTAAGTAGCATGGGTATATTTTTAGCAATAGCCAAAATGTATTGTTGGGTCCAAGTATTGATTTTTCTTCATGCCAAAATCATTAGGATTTTAGGTAAAGATCCTGTTGCATGAAGATATTTTATAAATTTCCTATCGTAAATATATCAAAAGTTAATTTTTTATTAGTAATATGCATTGCGTAAGAACTTTTTTTGGACAACTTTAAAGGTGATTTTCTCCATATTTAATTTTTTTTTGCACCCTCAGATTCCAGATTTTCAAATAGTTGTATCTCAGCCAAATTTTGTCCTATCCTAACAAACCATACATCAATTGAAATCTTATTTATTCAGCTTTCAGATTATGTATAAATATCAATTAAAAAAAAATTTACCCTTATGACTGTTTTTGTGGTCCAGGGTCACATATTAGAATATTAAAAGGTTATTTTAAATTGTAATAATCTTTCCAATATTTAGTGTTTTTTTACTGTTACTATTACGATAAAAAAAAAAAACAGCCTTGATGAGACTTCACAGTTGTTGATGATGATGATTAGAGGTTTAAGATTTTTTTAAATACTTTTCTTTTCTTAAATTTACTTTTGTATCTTAGTTACCAGTTTTTAGAATTAATAGGTTTAAACAAACATTTTTCAAACAAACATTACATTTTCATTTCAGATTTAAAAAAAAAAGTCCTAGGATTTGAATGTGGCTTACTGGAGGATTTGACTTTTAAAACCAGTTAGCGCCCCCTTGAGGAAGACCTCTTTTTGTCCCCATCATAGTAAACAGTTGTTTGTGACAGCATGTGGCGCCCAATGGCTGGTCCCCATGCAGCCTGTCAGTTTACTGCTGTCTCATTATCAATGGGTGCAGAGAAACGCAGCGGGCCCATCCCCTCCTTTAGATAGTTGCACTCTCTCACATCAGATCGTGCCAAGGCCATATCACAGTCAGGAAGAAAACACACATACACACTTATAGCCAGCCAGTGCCCCAGTACCAAAGTAAAATTGACAGGCTCACTGGAGTAATTGTTCCCTGCACTATTGTTTCTGGCAGGAAATGCTGTTATTGACAAATAAGGATTCAATAAGACTCCGAGATGAACACTTTGGGCTTGGTCAAAGGACTGTATTGGTCTTTTCACTGAGCTCTGATTCTCTCTCCTCTCTCTCCCTTCCTTTCCAAATCTATCTCTTTTTCTTCTCTTTATATTTCCAGCGCTCGATCCGTCTGCTGGTTGGTTTCTCCTCCTTATCTCTGTCTCTCTTTTTCTCTCTTTCTATGCCCGCACACAGACCATTCCCCCATGTTCTCTTCAGCCAACAGCAGAAACCCAATTACAGTGAACCAGTGGATGTGGCTGTCTGCATGATTAGTGTGGTCTGGTGTAATGTTGATATCATCCCAATGGATTGAGCTGGCCAGGGTCATTAAGCAGCATATTATGGCCTGTCTTTGGTTTCCAGTGGTAAAGGTCAATGGATAGTGAAAGCAGAAACTCTCTTTCTAGAGTGGGTTAGATTGAGGGTTCTGCCTGTTTTTGTCAAGGAAAGAAATGCAGAGAGCACTTTTGCCCCTGCTTTTCATTATTTAATTTTCGTAGCAAACTTGATCTGTTTGTAATACTCAGAATCCGAGGGATTTTGCATTTCAGGCTATTGACACTAAATTTTAGAGTGGTGTTGTTGATGCTATAGGGCGTTGTGCTCAGGCAGGGCCTTTGTCATATGGTTGCTAAGGTGTTCTGCATAATAATAGGGTAAAAATAGCCTGTGTTGGTTATTTTAATTGTGTTATACTCATTTACTCTATTTTTTACATTTTTAGATATTATATAGATGTTACATTAGTGTTTTATTGACTATATCTTTAACGATAATATATTATATACATATTAGTTTATTTTTAATATTGTTATTGCCCAATTTATGTTACACTTCTCAATGAAAAGCCTGTTTTGTATATGAGGTAATGTTTTTCTAATTTTAGTTACTTTTGCCATCATATCATTCCACAACTTAAGGTATTTTTTTAAAACTCTTAAATTTATAACACTGTTAAATTTAAACTTTGGCAAATCTCAAATTAACATTTTTTATACTGCGCTTTTTGTTGATGTCTAATGTACTTGTAGCATTTAAAACAGAATTTATAATAGCTTTATGTTTACATTTATTTTATCACAAATATTATTAATACCATATACTAATATTTCTTCATTAAAATAACTTAATTGGTTATCAGCCATAAAAGGAAAAAAGAAAAACAACACAACGTCAGCTTGGTGCATCTGGAATGAGTAGTGTGCCAAAGTATAATACTTTGTATTAGGGATTTGCACAAACACCTAACAATAAGAATGAGAAGTACATGTTATGCAGACAGAAAAGTTACAGGTACCTTTTGCTTTTCCAACCCAAGGATATTCTGAATAATTTTAAAGATAGTCATAGTTGCGCAGCCATCATTTGGTTCCTCTCATATTGAGACAGAGAGCAGCTCTGCCTGTGGTTCAGTGAATCTGCGATAGCTGTCTGCAGCAGGTCTGGAAAGAGCCTGGGGCAACTACAGTTACTAGAGACAGTAATAACCTCTCTCGTACACACACAGCATTACTTCTATCAGGCAGGTATAAGCACACCAGTCATATCTGGTCCCTCAGATTCCCTCATCTGAACTATAGAGGCAGATGAACCGAGTGATCTTTAGTTGGATCCAGATCAAAACAAATTCAAGTATGAGGACCTGCCTGAGAAGAAAGAGCCGAATCGCTTCAACCTGAGTGCCTCAGATGTGTTTGGGGGGAAAAAAAGAGTCATTTTTATCCTCCGAGAGAGAGAGAGAGTGCGTGAGTGAGAGAGAGAGAGAGAGAGAGGAGAGAGAGAGAGAGTAAAACTGGACTAAGTGAATTCGCATCCATTTAAACAGTAGTTAGATATCATTTTTTTTTTAAAAAGAAGGCATGCAAGAACTCTGCAGAGCACTGCTTCTTTTTGAACATCTTATTCACACAAATGATGGTACCAAAATATACACAAGGTCAGTGCAGATTCACAGCTGCCAGTCAACATCAAGGCCGCTTTTATTGCAACAACGACCCGTCATGTCATTCTAAACCACCGCCTAAACAACTGCTTAAAACCTAATGCTAACACCTGCTGATCGCACCAGAGTAACTGTCTGCCATGTTTACATGTTCTGCAGACTCAACACGTACAGTGTCTCCCCATTGCAACCCCCTACTTGCCTATAGTAATAGCTCATTTATTTTCCTGTTGCTATATAAACCAGCACTGCCGCCCGTGTCGGAGTTTCTTCGCTGTGCCTCGACAGAGCAGAAATGGGACTCCGTCAAAAAGATGCCCTGTTTATTTCTCCAAGACTGCCTATTAGTGCAGCTTGCCTGCTGGGGAAGCCACATCCTGGGACGATGACATTAAAGCGCATTCGTACCGGGGAAGAATCCGCTAATACTCGCTCCATACTACCCTACATACTTCTCTGTCTGCATTAATTCATCCCTCCGTCTACACGGGTGACTTTGACAGCCCACCCTGTGCTCCGCCGCCCTCTTCTTTTTCCTCTGCCTCGTTTGGCAGGTTGTTGTTTTCAGAACATACGGATGGAAAACAGCTTCAAAAGAAAAAGAAAGACATGGATGACTTGGATAACAGAGAACACAACTGTGGAAAAAAATATAAAAATAAAAGAAACCCAAGTAAAATGACAAGAATAATATAATAATAAAAAGTGGAACGCATGGCACTATTTCGATTCTTTTGCTCAAGGGGTGCAGTGCAGGTAACAGATTGACAATCTTCACTCTGTCTGTCTGTCTAACGCAAGAGAGTGAAGAAAGTAGTCACAAAAACCCACGAGCTTGGCAGCTTGCACGGAAATTGATTTTTGTATGCGCGAGTGTCATGAATAAATCCACCTAGGCCTGGTTATGTAGGTAGAAGGGGATGGTAGGACATCCCACCTGTCACTAAATTGATTTGTTCTTAGTATTTTATCAGTTTCCTGTTCATAATGATGTTTTATTTTATATGCCGGTGCTTGGTTAAAGTCCTTCATCTGTGCAAAGCAAGAAGTTGAACCACAAAGTAAAGGAATAAGACAATAAAAAATGTAGCATATGTATGTGCAAAAGATTTACTGTCTGTATACCTCTCATAAGTATGGGATTGTGAGTAGAGCATGTATTAAAGCAATGTGTGAGATGTACAGCACAAACAGTCAGTGAATAAAATTGTCATATGCATACAACAGTATATTTTTAGAATTTATTTTATTCTTAATTTTACTTTTTTATTTTGTGTTTTTATATTGTTTAGTTTCTTGTTTTATGTTAAATTAAATTAATGTTACCAAGTTTAATGTGTTAAATTAATTTTACCAAGTTAATCCCATTTAATATATATTGATTTAGGTCATTCTAATGTGAATATTAACTAAATAGGTCACAGAACCATAGGGAATACTTTGTAGAAACTTTAGCAACCATTGTGTACTTACAATAATTATTTAACTTGTAATCACTTTCAAATGATTATTTTCTATTTTCAGTTTACTGTGCAAAACATTTGGATTAGATTCTGATTTACAGTCTCTGTAATCACTTAAACAGTTTTTAATAAGGTTTAAATAATGAAAAAGGCCTGCAGTGTCAGAATTCATTTTAACGGCCTCTGGTGTCTGAGGGTGTTTTGGGGCCCTGGAGAAGTTTTTACATGCCCTGACATTTGTGCTTTTTTGCAGTTGCTTATAAACATTTTAATGTGAAGCTAAGTTAGTAGGCACTGCATAATCAGCAGCAAACTGGGCTATAACAATATAATATGTGAGCAGCATGTATGTATGTGATTGTGTTTTTGAGAAAACAACGGTTATGCGTGCTTAGTGAAAAACTAAAATTTTTAAGTCATTGAAATAAGGCCATAAAACACATACAGGAACATTTGATCACAAGACTTTTGAGAACTGATATTGAAGTCTAGAGTTTTTGCATCAGAATGGTGTGAAAATCATCTTGTTTACTCACTCGTAGAAAACAATATATAGATTTAAATTTTCTAAGACACATTTTGTGAAGAAAAGGAATATGCGAGGGGGCGTGAATGGTCATGTATAATGAGTGATTCACAACTGAGAAGACAAAGGCCTGCATAATGAACTGCATAATGAGCTGTCAGGTGAGTGACTGATAGGGAATTGCTACAAGAAATAATGAGAAAAAGAAATGTATCTATTTTTTTGTTTGTATTTTATTTAGAATATATATAACTATCACATCATTTTGGGAGTGTTTGCATCACATGGTCTTAGCTGTGGTCCAGGCTCTTGTGGGGGGCAGAATCTCAGAGCTCGTGTAACATGTCAAGGGCGTCAGTCTCTGGTTTCCCTGACCAAGTGGGCTGCTTAATTTGTCTTTGGCTCTCTTTGCACAGGTTGCTTCTTTTTTGCACTGTTATTCTCACAATCTGAAATAAAAAAAAGGCAAGGGCATTGCTGTTTAACACCAAAACTACTATTAACATTATTATAGATGTTCATCTCCATATACGATGACTAATTTATCTTATAAACAAAGGAACACAATTACACATAGGCAAAGCATATTTTACCATCCGAAGTAACTAAATCAACATGAAATAACATCTGTAAAAAAAATAGTGACTGTCACACTTACTCATAATTCATGAATGGTAGGTTTACGAAAAGCTGACGATGTGCCCTCCTCCATTCCTTTGAGAGATGCCGTTGAATGGGGCAAGAATGTTGTACTCCCCACAGTACCTTAGTTAGTATGCATACTTCTATGAGAACAACCTGAGCAATTCTACATCTTTAAGCACTATCAACCACAAATACTTATTAGCCACTATTCTAGTGGTATATATTACATATTACTATATGTCTGTGCACTTTACTCAGTGTGATTTTCCAGGTCTAATCAATCAAAACTGAACGACAACTTGGTGTTTTGTGTGTCGTAGTGCCTTTCTTGTGGCAAGATGGCGCAGTGATGCAGCCATCAGTCCTAAACGAAAATTAACCAGTTTCAACGCATTTTCATCGCGTCATTACGCTCATAAGACACGGGATAAAGCTACATTCAAAGATATACACCATGAGCAGATCTTGGCATGAAGCTAGAAAGCTTAGTTACATTCATAACTATCAAGGCATGCGTTGATGATATGGCGGTTTTGGATAGGTCCTCAAAAACTATGATGTTATAAAACATATATGTCTGATATTCGTGAACCAGAGTAATAATCCTATCACAGTAAAGTTTGACTAAATGCATTCTTGCTGACATTAGGCTAATAACACTTATAACATGCATATTACTTTATATCATGATTTCTGTCTGTTATGAGATAGCATAAAAAAACATCGCTGCATCGTACAATCTTATATGCTGTGATGAAACTTCATAATGTTTCACAGGGAGTATTACATTTATCAGGAATTTTATATGTTTGGAGAAATGATCTAAGCTAGTAAAATGTGTACATAGCATTTATTGTGAAATCTATACAGAGTCAGTGTTGATATAAAGACTTACTTCATGTTTTTTTTTTCGCTTAGATGTAATCCAAAGTCTTCTTGAGGTGGATTCTGTGTTATAGTTCTCTCAGCCTCCGGACGCGAATCGTAGTAGCTAACTTGTCTACTTTGTTTGCTGTGATAGTGGGTGCTTTACACGCCGCGCGCAACTTATTTCACTTGAATGATTATAATACAATATGCGCCTCAGTCGTTTGGGCGTGTCACATTAGAGGATAATGATAGGTAGATGTGAACAAACTGGAGCGCATGCAGAGTTGGTTTCATATGGATCACTTTATTGGCACAGATATATTTGCTTTTCGATAAGACTTGGGCTTCATTAAAAGTAGACTATGTCAGAGCTTTCTATAGATACTCTGAGCTCTACATGTCTCTTTGTTGAGGTATTTGCTTTGAGTTACAGTTTCACATTTTAATGACAGACGTCTCTAAATAAAGATTACCAAGAGGACAAAGCGGGGGGGCTTAACAGCGACACCCCTGTTTTTTCTTGTGTTATTTTATAAATGCACCAAAGATCTGTTGTTATATGTGGTATACAAATAAAAGTAGACGTCCTTACAGGATTGCGATTGATCGTACTTAGGCTCTATCTGTAAGATCAAAATCTGAACAGTGTAATTTAAGTTGCCTTTGGTCGGTGTGATCAGGAGAGAGATGCCTTCAAACGCGTACCGGCAGTTAATCGACCATCAGAGGTTTAACTCATATGAGTGGGCAAATTAGATCCAATTGGTCAATTTTTCCCAAGCAACATGAGCGACAGCTGTTATTCTTAGTTTCTGCTGTGTGAACATAGCGCATTTAGTGGGCCCAACAACAGCGTTCTCAAAATACAAACGTCCAGGGAAGAATCCCATATCCAGCCCGAGCATAAAATTATAATATTTAATAAGCATTTTATGCTGCTGTTTTTATATTGTGGTGTGAAGGCATTTCTCGGATTACTCTTTTGTGTTTCCTGGTGTCTGTAGAATTAGGGCATGAGGTGTCAGGGGCTGCTCTGGCTGTACTATCTAGCTGGTAGCTCTGTGTCAAGCTCACTATGTGCTTGTGTGTGGCAGATCTGTCTGATTTAGGGAGGATAGTGAGTTCTCGGCAGTTATGAGTGTTAGTAGATCATTCTGCAGACACTGTGCTGGAGTACGTGGTATACAGCTGGGAGCACAGGGGTGCTGCCTCATCCACAAATCAGGTGTTGGTAACTACTTCCCCCTCCTAACCTTATTTTCATGCTGTCGTCAAATGATATGTATTCGCATGGCTTTTGGCTGCATCGTATTGTCAAAATAAAGCTGAAAAACAGAGTCAGAGATTGCGTTCAAGTAGTGGCTGCCATAGAGAGGCTTTCTTAGGACAGTCTCATGAGCATCTGGCTAGCGTATGATCAAGTTCTAATATCTATATGTGTATTTAAGGGCTGTGTGACAAGGCTCTAACAGGGTGTAAAAAGCGGCAGAAGAGCCCTGCGGTGGCAAGTGGCTGATCGTTCCCTTAATGTGTCTCGTTCCTGCAGGGTGGACTGAGGAACAGCAAGCACGAGTGTACCCTCTCGTCACAGGAGTATGTGCACGAGCTGCGCTCGGGCATCTCCGAAGACAAACTGCTTAACTGCCTGGAGTCCCTGCGCGTGTCCTTGACCAGCAACCCCGTCAGGTCAGTCAGTCTTTCCTCACACACTCTGTCTACAGCACTAACCATTCCATTCTCTCCACATTCTGATGAGAAACCTGACATATCAACACTTATTTCAGCAAACTCCTACCACCTTCTCACTGTGAAATGAAAAGTTAAACCTCCTTTTCTGTCTGCACGTGGCAATCTTGTCGGATTTCTTTCAAGATGCTAATTGAAAATCTGTCAATGAGTCTTTTAACCTCGGGTTTGTATGGATCCCCATTTCTGATTAAATGAGCGTAGCCCATAGCATGGGCCGGCTAAATGAGTGTATCCACCAGTCACTTTAAACCCGACCCTGTCATCTCCCCCTCTCTATCTATTAAGCTCTAATAGATAGGAAATCCTTTTTTAACACTTCAGACAGCCAGCTATTCTCTGAAATGGTAATAAGCACACCAACCACCACTAGCAAGACCAGACGCCTATTGCGGATTTCAATGCAAGTCTTGGCTTCCACAAAAAAAAAAAAAAGTGTGTGTGCCTGTCGTTTCCTGCGATTTGCTTTGTTAATCTGTTCTGATCATGCCTAATGTAGTAGCTCTAAAATTGATTTGGGCGCGTTTCTCATCTCAGCTCCACCGCTAAATATTATAATTGTTTTTGCTCTCTCTCACTCTCCTCTCCATTTGCATTCATATCATTCACTTCATAAATGGAAGAGTTCCGCGGCCAGCCTGGCACTCCGAAACCAAAAGTCTTCGACCTGCGCTTTTCAAATTGACATTGGGGGTCCCAGTAGGGGGGCTCAGAGGAACCCTATGTGACGGCAGACTCTCTCAATTATTTACCAGGGCACTGTCTGAGAGATGGCTCTTAATGTGAATCAATGAACACAGTGTATAAGTGGTTCCATCAGCACAATTGCAGGGTCAGACATTGCTCTTTGTTCCACTGTTGTCGGGGGGCAGGTGGAGAAGGCTACTCGAGTTCGTAACCGCCATTTGATTCCATATGGGGCATTACGTGCCATGCTTCTCTATCACGAGTTGTTTTGGGCATCAGGTAATCAATTAATTATAGACGGGGCGCTTCCTGGTGCCTCTTCTCCACCTGCAGATGGGGGGGGAGGATGGCGTCGAAGTCAGTGGGGCATGAGTCAAAGGAACACAAACCCCGGAATGACTTTGGCTAACTTGTCTTCTCTGTCATAAGGCAGAACACATATAATCGTAGAATAGTTAGTTGTAGAATCAGCTGGCGCCTCACCTGTATCTCGGTTGTTATATGCCCAATTTAAATGAAGGGTGGATGGCCTCTCTTGTGTTGTCTTTATGCAGATGCATCGGCAGTGTGGCGGCGCAGAGGGGGGGGGGGGGGAGGGGGGGGGGGGGGGGGAGGGGGGGGGGGGCGGGCTGTCATCTCTGATATATTTACTCGGGCAGCGGTTCCATTAATCATGGGAAATGGATACAGAGCATTGTTCTTTGGGAAGCCCGCTCTTCGTACCCCCATGAGGACAGGTTGTTCGTAAAGATCAGACTTGTTGGCTGAAGACGAGTGGCGTCAGCACTTCCTCTCCATAAAAGGGCAGTTTGTGCTGAGGGGCCAGCGAGGCCAGGACCACCCTCCGGGTGTTTGCAAATGGCTGAACTTGTGAACGCAGTCAGAGAGGGGTGCCGAGTGGTATCTTGCTCACCCACTGAAGGTCAGGTCTTGCTCGGAGAGAAGCACCCTGGGGTGATGTGATACTTGGAGATGCTCGACGTGCTGGCTGATATGCATTCATGGCTTTACGCTGGCAGTTTTATATGCATTTTTGTCTTTTTAGCGCAAAAAAAAGAAGAACTGAAAAAATACTCTCAAGAAGCTTCTCATCGGCTTGCTTGCGTTACAGTTAATATGAGTGGAGATAATTATTACAGATCACAAAACACAATATCTGCCCGTGCGCTGAAAACTGTATGTTAATGTAACCTTTACAGTGTTCTGGGTTTATGTAGTTGAGACATTCGCCCCAATGACAAGAACATAATGCAGTGCTGTTTGTATAAGTGGACAGTTTCATGTGCAGTTTCAGCTTTATTCCATTTGCAAGGACCATCTAAAGACAATTTGAGGTGGAGGTTTACATATTGTAAAAGTAGTTTCTTTAGATCAAGAAATCAAAGAATAGCTAGACTTGTTCCATCCCACACAGATGAGAGAAAGTTAGGTGTTTGCTTAAAGTTTAATTCCTATGGGACCCAACTCATTTCTCCTGAAACTTTTGGTCATTTTTTTTTTCAACAAGACTACGTCCAAGTTTGAAATGTTTGGACATAAAGCCACAGTACGTGCTGAATGAGAAATTAATTTGTGATGAAAATGACCCCAAGTTCCTTCACTTTGCCAAGGTGCAATTACTCATGAGTCTGTTCATACCTTATCGCTGTCCTCTGCAAGAAATATGTTAGAGTGTGAATTCATTTTATGTCATGATTCCTGCAACATGTTCTGTTCCATAATAATCAAACTGCACTCGTAGGAATGCAGAAATGGGGTTGAAGATGGTTTATTCATGGATGTAAAATGATACAATTATCACATCCATTTAAATAAGTGTGGCCTTTAATGGAATGGAATATTAATAATGTCAGACTGTTTTGAATTTCACTTCAAGTTTGTCACAGGACAAATCTATTGTTGTTCTGTATGGATTATCCAGAAAAACGTGCTCTGTTTTGACTTTGCATTTCAGGTTTCTATTCCAATCTTTTTGTTACATTTGGGATACACTGTAGTAGTATATATATAAAAAAACAATGTTAAAAACACATACGATGTGAATGTGCGTAAAGAAAGTCATGGGGCTCAGGCTGCTATTATCTCTCTCGGATTTCTGTCCTTGAATATTAGAAAATGATATTCTGTGATCAATTCAAGTTGAGCTCAATAGACATGAACATTGAATAAAAAATACTAGCCACCATGACAATGCAATGGCATAAGCCCTAGAAATCTAAAATGACTGTAGAACGATTTGTTTTTTAATACAGCTCAAATAATACACAAGTTTTAACAGAATTAATGTAATGCTTACTAATGTAATGTAAGCTTTCTAATGTAATTTAATGTAAGCTTCACATTTCTGATTTTAAATCCTCCAAAAGGTTGGGCCAAATGATAATGATGATGAATTATAACAGGTATGCTGTCAACTGAGCCTAACTTGTATGGGATATCCTTTTAAAATAATTCTTAATTTTATACATTTTAATAATCAAATATGCTTTGTACATTGATCAATTACAATGTAATTGTAATGTAATGCAAGTAAGAAGAACTGAGGTCTTGTCACTGTCTGCTTATCTCCTCTCATTGGTTGGCCTGTATTTATGTAATCATTTAATTGTCTGGTCTGAGCACTTTACATGGCCGACTGCCCTGTTTAAGCTGTCCAGAGTGGGCTGGTTCTGGTTGCTGAAGCAGAGCATACTCATGTTCCCAGTGGTTCCTCACAGTGGGAGGCTCACATAGCCTCAGGCACATCTATAGTCACAGTTAAGATGGGGGCTGTGCTTGGGGGCGGATACCGTGGGCGTCTTCTCTTCAAGGGCATTTCACAATTTTTTTTCTTCGGACAGCCCCCCCCCTTCCTCTCATTTTTTTTTATATACATTTTTTTTCTACCAATCCTCTACTGCTCATTTTGGTAGACTAAAATCACTTCTTTTTCTCACTATATATCCATCATTCTCTCACACTTGTAGTCTTGTTTCATTAACTCTGAATTCTCAGACTTGCCAAAATGCAGACTAACAGATAATCATTTGGTCTTATTTCCTCATTTATGGAGAGTTAATATGCACTGTAACTAATGGCATCTCTTGCCTTTCTCAAGCTTTTGTTCTCTCTGTTTTTATTTCTTTCTGATGCAGCTGCACAAACAGTGCCACAGGCTTGCAATGTAGTGCAGAAACAATTTTACAATGCAAGAAGTAATCCAGAACTTTCTTAACACCCACTCATGCATAAAACCCTCCAGCTTTGTCATCCATTCCAACAGCTCTGATGGATCTTGCGCTTTCGCACATAGACGAGCAATGAGAGATCTCCAGTGGCGTATAGTCTGCGCTGATTCTTCATCAATGCACCACCAATAGGAATTTGCGTTTCGTCCACGACATGGCCCCACTACACTCCTCAGAACGTCTAAAGGGCTTGACTTTTCACTTTCTTGTGCTAAGCCCTCGGTATTACGCTCTCCACTTTTACACTCCACTTTAAATCCCAGCTGTGACTTCCGTATTGAATCTGCAGGCTCAAAGATATGCGCCGGAGAAAATCAGACAAACCTGAACTTGGCTCCAACTTTTCATTATGTCCAAATCTTCATGGTGGAGCTGCTGCATTTTTCCCTAGAGGTTTTTTTTTTAAGTAGTAGTACTTCTTTATTTATTTATTTCCCAGTGTAGGGTTTGAATGCAAACTAGCCGTGTGTTGTAGTTAGGAGTGTGGGACATGCTCGCTGAGGAAGCAGACGATGTGTATTTGGGAGTGAAGATGGCTGAACTAGCGGGCAAGGCCGGCAACCACACAGAGCCTGTGAATCCATCATTCTGCCTATGCGGCCGTCCTTCGCTGAGCGCCCATGGACACATGTGCAGGAGGTAATGGGCTTATTAGTGCCTTTGAAGAGTGAAGCTCCTAACAGGATCCGTTCATCCTCATATCCTGAGCTGTAGGCTCCTACTCGGGCTATTGAAACCAGAGTACCGAATGGTAGATCTATGAAACTAATCACACTCCAGGTGATCACGATGTGCGTTCTTTAAGCACTACGAGACTGCTTAGAAGCGTGTGCATCATCCCTCGCTGTATTGCTAGGCTTTGTATGATGGGAATCTATTTTTCTCAGTTTATTCAAAACCCAGGTGAATGTGTATGGAGGGCAGCATTTAAGCATCAGTGCATTCATGTCCATACTCACAAAGGTAAGCCTACTTAATTATGGCTGCTTCCAAAGAGGGCAAGAAGCATATATCTCTAAATTAGTAGGCAAAGATTCTTAAAGTGTCAGCACATGGCATTCTTCATTTGGCAGCTCGTGCCATAATGCATCTGCGTGCTTGTGTTTCCAAGATGTGGATTAAGGAGATAGAAATAACTATAGATCCATTTCCGTGCACAAAGTTTCGAGAAATGCCCTGAGGCAAAGTGGGGTTTTGGACATGTCAAGCATAAATCTTTATTAATTATACTTGATTGCATAAGGGACCAATCAGCAAACCTATGAAAACCATTTAGTAAGCGAATAAAAAAGCAAATCGATGCATCATGAAGGCCGATCTCATAGAACTTGCTATTCTATATTCTCTGTTGTGGATCCTCGTCCTCTACGTCCCTTATTAGCTAATTCAATGCAGGTGGCATCTATAGTACTATTAATATACTTTTGAAATAAGCTATTTATTTTATTTTTGTGCATTTTTGAATTTAATTTTAGTTTAGTGAATTTTTCTATTTGTATTATGTCTTTTTTATTTTTTTTATATTTCTATTTAGCATTAATTTATAATTATTTTTAGCTTAGTTTTAGTTAATTTTAGAAGCATGCTTTTATTTCAGTTGGCCAATTCTTTTTTCTTCTAATTTTCAGTTAAACTTAATATATTATATATATATGCTAAGTATAGTTAAGATACAAATAGTCTTGCAACGGGGTAAAATTACAAATGTTTTTATATTATATTATATATATAATATATATAATACTAAAACATTTGTATTTTAATTGCCAGTATTTTTTTTAATTAATGAAGAACATATATTTTTTCATTTTATAGTAATTATAAATGATAAGTATTAGATCTTATAGTAATTATTTAACACTAACAACACTTCTGTCGACAGATAAATCTACATAAGGTGCGTGCCGAACCGATACAAGCATTAATTGTCTTTTACAATTTTTTAAATTAAAATCTCGTTAAGCTAATGCAGATGCCATCAGCATTGCAATGTTTCATTTGGGCTGTTAACTGCATGTAATAAGGGGGTAAGGGGGAAAAGGAGGAATTTGTTGTTTGTTTGCATTTTTGCTTAGGGCATTTAGTACTTTTGGAAAACACTATAAGCCATTTTAAATTTCTTTCTTTTTTTATAATTATATTTTGGGAGCTTTTTTTTGTTGTTTTAGTTTTATAGCAACATATATCTATTTATAGCAACAAGATATCACTGTACCACAGCTCTGACAGACAAAATTTTGATTTAAATAGGGAAAAGTGTTGATTTAAAAATAGTTATCGATAACGAGTTGTGTCTTCTATCTGTCAAACACTTTTTGTGTGGTGCACAAAGTTACTGTTCCAAGTCTGTCACTTATGAGAATGCATGATGGATAGGATGTAGGCACATCCAAGTTTTGGAACAGAGCTTACTAAAATAAAAAAAGATTACTTTAAAACAAAGCAGAATACAATTACTTCTCCATATTGAATGATTTGTGTGCACGTGTTTGTGGGCATGGCGTCTGTTTTGCTGAGGCTGCTTAAAGCAATTGTATTAATATAATGGGCAGCCAAAATTGTCATGATGGATAATGGCTGGAGATGTAGACATGCCAATGCAGGTTGTCAACTATTGTTTATAATGCAAGTCCGCCATTTAAACTTTTATTTCTTCCGCGCACCTGGCTAGACACACATGTCCATCATACATAATTGATTTTCTAAATGTGTTTTGACATTCTGGAAATTTTTTCTCCAACTGAATTCTGATGGCTGGTATAAAGGAAAGAAATGCACTCATGTACTGCTAAAACTGATATTGTGAAGTGAAACTGTGTTCATTATTTTATAAAATACGTTTTGAATTATTGGACAATTCTGTCTCAGAAGACAACTTTGATTAATAGTGTATAAGTATTGGGAAATAACTGTCTGGGTGATGTCTGTTGATCATCTTTTACTTTGTGGTCCTGGGATGTATAGTTTCCTCACTGTCAAGGTCAGAAGAGTGGAAGCAGACAGGCTACAGTCTTTGGAGGTAAAACTTTGAGACATCTTTAGAGTTACTGTATGTTGAGTTACCCCGAGAAAGTTATCAAAACTTCACCTGTTGGTCCATGAAATAAATTGTCTGCATCGTTGTAGCAGCAGAGTGAGGCAGAGTTTGCGGCGCTCTGCTAAGGTCATTTTTCCTGTGCCGTACGGCTAGTTTCTGCTCTCACTCTCTCTCTCTCTACAGACTCCAAATGTTATTAGAAACCTAGTTCTGGCCCTCAGGCTCTGGATCAGCTCCCCTGATCCAGCCGGCGTCAAGGAGAAATAAAGGACTGAAGTTGGACAAATTATCAATTCATACTTGCACAGCTACAATGTGAGATTCAATGATTTCATTTTGGCCTAATGAAGAAAGTAACCATTTTTAACAACTGTTTTCTGCAGTGTTCTTAAGTGAAGTTATTTCTGGCTTTCATTTGTGCAAATACATGCTACTTACTAATTATGTTGTTTATCACCATGTAAGACCCAGAGTTTGATTGGACTTTTTTTTATTCGGCCTTCTGCCACTGTGGCTAAGCTGTCTGTAAAAATAGATGCTGTATTTTCTTCGTGAAGATTATTGACCACGCATTTTAGCCGTCATAGCCCTGCACACCCTGTCAAGCCTTTTGTGTTTTGTGCCGGTGTACTTGAAACTGTTGTAGAGAGTCTAATAGAAGCAGTGGCCACATCTGCCGCTACAGAAGAGGTTTTTCCAAGGCAGTAAAGGAACCCACCAATCCTGATGTCCTTCGTGACTGGGTATATTTTAAGCGGGATGCCCATTTCATTTTATGCCACCATCTGTTAACCTCAAAGCTAGCCGTATCTGTGGAGCCCTGCAGCAAGGCATACATAATTCAGATATCTGATTTGAATTCCATATTGATTTAAGTGAGAAATGGTATTGCACAGGTACATGGGGAAAATTAGTATTCTGCCACGCTAAATTCAATATCTTTGGGCTGTCTGTGATTTTCACCGCATCCTCTCGTTATTAATTGTTTTGTCAAGCCTTCTCACCTTTTATGGGAGGTTTTGGGGGCTTGTCTCATGCTGAAATTACATACTGCGGTAGAGTGATCTGATAATATGTATTTCTTTTGTGTGTTTTTTATTTTCGGTGCAAGTATTACAATTCTGTAATTCCATGACAAGCATTACAAGCAAGTGTGATAGATTATATGTCAGTGCTCCATATTAGAGTATTTTTAGGTTGATTTTTCCTCTAGCACACTGTGTATCTGATGTTTTTGAGTTATTTGGGTCAGGAGATTGAGGAGCAGGTGACCTACATGTTTCTGAGTGACAGCCCACATCAGTCCTTTGGCAGCGTGAAAAGCCGCAGTGAGCACACACACGCCGCCATTGACTTCTGAACGAGGGAATCGCTAATCCATTAGCATGCAAGGTGACTGTCATGACTGATTCCCTTGTCCCTGTCTGCCCGCTCTCTGACATACTTCACCAGCAGATCAATAATACCAGATGTTTGAACTTAAGTCTAAAATATTTATGGCCTCTGGTGAATTAAGTTAAACTGTCCCGCACGGCTCAGATCGGGTCAGCTCCCTCATAGCTCAAGCGAACAATTTAGCACACAGGAAACGAAGCTCTGATTTGATTCGCACTAACACAAGAATGATTAAAATGATCATTAAAATGATTGCACATTAACGTGAGAAAGTGTTGAAGGAAGACCGGGAGACATGGACAAGAAGGTTTTTAATATCTGGTGAAAGCTATCTGTTTGCATTAGCAACAATCCTGAGCTGTGACGTCAAAGGCAGCAGACAGAGGGAAAAAAAAAAACAATATACACAAAAGCAATTGCAAAGCATATATATTTTGTTTTGTTTTTATATATGTTTGTATTTACTTCATATATGTAAAAATCCATTTCCTTTTTTTTTTTTTTGGTTTTGTTTTGTTTTTGTTTGGTTTTGTTTTTTAAACCTTTTATTTGGTTAATGCAGTTGATCAGTCATCACTTAAGCAAATTCCCAACTATTTTAAATGTGTTTATTCCTGCTACGGCTCCTTCCTTTCTCACGTACACACACTTTTGCTATTTTCCCCTATTTCTTTGTTATTTTGACCCTATATTCACAGCCTACAATTCCAGAGAGAAGCGGAGCTGGCATTGATGTGGTTTGATGTGCAGTCATTGTGGCTGTATTGAGACTCCTGCTGGGATCCAAATGCCATTAGAGGGAACATCGGCTCTTTAGAACGGAGCAGGTTCTTGCCCCAGTGCCTTCCTTCTAAAGTGTGTGGCAGACACATCACAGAACGCTGACACCAGGGATATTGTTCTTTGAGCGTGCCACTGGGTTCAGTCCCCGTTTAATGCTCCAAAACCCAGTATATGTCATGCGTCTGAAAAAGTCTCTGTGAGAAGACAGGCCGCCCGTGTCTGTCCACTTCACAATTGTGATGAAATCAGCCAAGCATTTTTTTCATTCTCTTTTTACCTCTCCATCACTCACTACCCAGCACAGATAATTATGACTTTTCTTTGGCATATTCATTCAAAGAGACAGATCAAAATGGAGGGAGGGGAGTGATAAGCAAACTTTTGCCTTGTCATCAAAATAACAACCATGGGATAAACAGAAGAGCAGAAAACAATGTCTTCATTAGAGCAGAATGAAGAACTGATTGGAAATGTTCCAAAAATATAATTAATTTGAAATGTTGTGGTTACTAAGTTGGTAGCTCGTACTTGTGGACCTTTTGTCCTTTTTTTATAACTGTGTTGATTAAAATGTGTTGCTCTTTTTTCAGTCTAATCTTCGTTGCACGCTTATGTTGACCTTTCATCTGGTTCCTCAAGTATATCATGGCCTTTAAGCATGAATGTGCCGTATCCATGTTAGATTTCACAGTTAACAGAAGACAAGTTAAGAATAGGTTGAGATAATTCTAGAAGGATGAATGTGCCACATTATAATGAGTAAGCTGCTATCTATTTTTTAAAAATGTTTTGTCATTCATTCGTTCATAAATTTTTCATTAATTCATTTAATTATTCCTTCATTCATTCATTGGCATTCCTGACATTACAAAGATACTGTACTTAAACCGTGGAAGTCAATCTCTTCTCAGCCTTGCCTTTAGCCTTCCTGTGATTTCAGCATCACTCAGTGTCATGGACATTGTCATGAACAACAGAAAGGTCTCAGTTGCAATATTTAGTCAGTGACTAACTGTTCTGGTGCTCAGTGGTGGGTTGAAATGTTGAGAGCAATTTGTTGCTAGGAGCAGAGGGCCTCGAGTGGAATAGAGCAGTGCTGAATAGGCCACGGGCAGCCGAATGAGACCATCCATGGCTTAGCCCTAATACAATTTGAAAGGCATTGCTCTCATAGAGTGTTCTCAATGACACAACACTCTAGAGCTTCTTCAAGTTCAATAACAATGTCAGACTCAACTGCCAGGCTTTTGGTTGACATTAGAGGGTTCTGAAAATAAAGGCAGGGGGTCAGAGGAATAACCTGCGGTTGTCGTAAGGCAGTTAACCGACTTTTAGAGTGTCGAGTGGTGTTATACAATACACTCCTGCTGATGATCATTAATGACTTTTCACATGCATTTGCAATTTATTATGTGATGTTCATGATAGCAGTATAATGTCTCTGTGATTGCAAATTGAATGTCAAACCTAATTACGATTGCACTACAACTTGCATTGTCACAACTGTTGCCGTTTTCTTTTCATTGAATTTAATTGGCTTGATAATATTTTGTCATTGGTACAGTAAACATGCATATTTCACCATCACAGAGACAACAGTGTTTATGTATTTCTTTAAGCATTATACTCTGAAAGGTTAAGCGTTGTCAGTTTATTGATTGTTAAGGAGTATGTCTATGTAACAACTGTTATTATAAATACATGTATTCTTTAACAGGCCATGCATGTTTCATTTAACCCAGAAAATGTATTTGCTCGTGTCAAGTAACTCTGCTGGCTTCTTGCTGCTGCTTAACTCCAGGATTATCCCAATCAATATTTCATGAATAAGTCTGTCAAATAGTTGAATCCACGCCATGGAGTGTGGGTAGGTCACTGATGAGCTGATTTGACAGGAAATGATGCGTTGTTTACTCAGGGGTTTCCAGGAAAAGCTGACAGGTAATCTAAGATGGACTTGCAGATAGACAGAAAGACAGGTGAAGATTTTAGTTTTTTTATATCTTGCTTAATGAATCTCGAACATATTAAACTGATGCATGATGCCTCTAACTGTTGAGAGAAGATGCCTAAAGAGTGATGAAAAAACATCTGATAGCACTCCATGCTAGTGTTTTCAATTCAATTGTCTTTTACTGACATGGTTATCTTTTGAAAGAGCGATTTCCTCTCATTTTCATGCTTGTTAGTGGTATGAGCATAGCTTTATGTGATTTCTTAATTTGAATTTGAATTATCTGCACTACAAGTTTATAGAGCTGTTCAATTTGTAGTCCTAAACCCTGGAAGAGAACGAGCGTTTTCGAGCCATGTGTTCCCTCAGGGATTTCTAATGAGTTTATAGAATAACATTTTTTTGATTTATGAATTAAATTTGGTTAACATTTCTTGAAGAGACTTTCATGAATAGGACTGCAATATAAATTACACAAAATTATCATTCAAAATCTAAAATCTCATAATATATCCATTTTTCATACTGAACATTATAATGTTTTGATGCCTAAATGCACTTGTATCAATTCAAAATATTTATTTATTTTGACAATAGTGTAGACTTGTAATATCAACCATAATATGAAAATTATTACTGGCAAGAATTTTATTATTTGTGCATTGATATTTGTGTTAAATGCATTTCCTATTTTCCTCGTAAATTACTCTAAAAAAAAAAAAAACAATTCTGAGGGATCAGGTGGTGAGTTAACCTTTTCACATTGTCCTATGAATTGCCTGAACAGCTCTATCCAGTGTTGACTACTGCTCATCTCCCTATAAAATCTTGTTTGCTTGGTAATTTAAGTTGAGTGTGGTTAGAGTTTTGTTGCTCTTGTTGAGTGACATGACCGCAGCAGTACAATGTCAGTGCTGGCTAAGGTTGCATTGGGTCTCACCACACTACCTCATATGTTTTCAATACTCATCTGCTGCAGACTGAAACCATAACCCACTCTGTTGTTGTAAGTGAATTAGATACACTCAACCACGTCTTTCTTGAATCCCTCATTTCCACCCGCCAGCTCTACAGCAGCAGCAGCACAGCTTTTATATTTCAAGGCTAGGTAAGGTTGCTCACAAAGATCTCATTTTTCATTAAAGACCTCAAACTGTGCTTTTTCTTTCAACAAACAGTTGAAAAGCGATGAGACAAAATTGGGAACAATAAACGACAAGCCCCCTGTAAACAGATGGGTATAAATTTTGCACATTGTACTGTTTTGTTAACATGTTTTATTAACAAATCAGGCCATTATAATGTACTGTACAGCAAATGGTAATAAGTTTTAAATTGAGTTTGCTGGGTCGGTAATGAATTTTGAGTAATGGCATGGTGAGCCTCTGTCTTTTAGTCTAATTTAATTCACCCCTAATCGAGGGTCTTGTGTGACCATATGGGTTTATACAAATGACTTTAATATGCATGTTGCATTGTGCACTATGATTATCGAAAAGAAAGGAATAACTCATTGACTTATGGTCCTTTATTGCAACAAACTACCCCATGTATTTGGCTTTATTGACAATCTGGAGCTAAGAACAAGTGATGGTAATGGCATACTCTAAATGCGATCACATGCTGCTTAGCTCTCTCGCTCTCTCTCTCTCTCTCTTTCTCTCTCTCTCTCTCTCTTTCTCCCTATTCTTATCCCCCCCAGATCGTTTAATGTCTCCAGATACATTGTGTTTTATAGCCAATTATCTTACACAATCCATTATCAGTTTTACTGTTATTTCCCATGCATTGCTTTATCTTTCTGTTGGAGTGAATGGTCTGCACAAGTTGCCTTAAGGCACCACACACAAAGAGTTCTTTCATTTGCATTTGCCTTTACTTCATTTGCAGTGCGACATTCTTAGATGGATCTGTTTTCAGAAGTGTGTTAATCAGGGGCATCGAAAGCTCATCATTTTTAAAAAGTGGCAATGTAAGTGTTGACTTGTAACTGTGTGTTTTAGTACAAAGACATACAAACTGTCTATTAAAGAAAACTGTTTTAATGACTTAATTCAGTGGGGGGAAAAAAGCCAAATATCTCCTCTAGGATGCATAAATATTTTATTCTTTCCTCCAGAATTCCATCTGGTCACACATATGTGGAAAATTCTTCACATTAAGCCACTAACAGAGATGTAGGGAACAAAATCATGATATTTTTTTCATGTTCTCGTCACATGTAGCATTTTCTGAGAGACAGAGAATGACTCATCTTGTATATGATGCTGCAGGTGCCACAGTGACCTGTGCTGTTTGTCAGTAATATGGATGTGGGGGGAAAAAGCTGAGAAAAATCTCACTGTTTTGAGAGAGTTGAGAAACAGTGAAGTGTTGTAACCCAGTTCATCTTCAAAACCAAACTTTTCTAACGTGTAATGAACTTGTTCGCAGTGTACTTGTTGGTTGGTTTATGTATTCTAACACAGTTCTTTGCCTGTCTCTTTCTGTTTTTAGCTGGGTGAATAACTTTGGCCATGAAGGTCTCGGACTGCTTTTGGATGTGCTGGAGAGGCTTCTTGATAAGAAACAGTAAGTTATGCAGACTTTCTGACGTCGTCATCTTGAGAAATTCCCTTTCTTCAGTGCTTTTGGATTGCTCATTCACATGCTCTTATCTTCCTTTTTACTCACTGATTTTCTTTTCCTCAGGCAAGAGAACATTGACAAGAAGAACCAGCATAAACTCATTCAGTGCCTCAAGGCCTTCATGAACAATAAGGTGTGTTTAGAATTTAAAAGCTCCACCATGAGTAATTTATATCATTTTGTGTCCCACACGAGCCAAGTGAAGAAGAAAAAAAAATCTCCAAAGCAACATATCAAAGAATATAAAATCATGCCAGCTCCTTACTTGTCCTTGAGAATTAATACATTTCTGATTGAAATACTGCATCTTTATTAAACAGGAGCAAACACAAATGAAGGTTGTTCAACTCTAGATAATCATCAGATTTAATATTTTCTAAAGCTACTTTCATGCTTAAATGGTATTGAAATTATTCAATTACCTCAGCCATGTTAAATATGAATGCTGTTTTATTCCAAACACTTTTCTGTAATATTTTTATTTATTTAATCCCCCCCCCCAAGTGAATTTATTCTCGTTCTGCTCAAATTGTGGTCAAGTGCAGTGCATTACACCCTGGAAGGAAGACAAAAATGCAGGAATATGATTATTTGTCCCTGCTGTCCTGTCCTCATTTAAAATAATTTATCCTAAAACATATCTACACCTGCCTAATTGGCTCTTTTAGGAGAAGAAAGCCTAAATGTGTCCATACACGAGGGGTTCATTGTGTAAAGGGATTATCCATTGCAAAATGTTAAAATGTTTGCAAGTTGTAATAAAATGAGATGTCCTTTTGTTTTCAGTATGGCCTCCAACGAATCTTGGGGGACGAACGAAGCCTCCTCCTCCTCGCAAGAGCGATCGATCCCAAGCAGACTAATATGATGACTGAGATTGTCAAGATTCTGTCAGCTGTTTGTATCATCGGAGAGGAGAACATGTAAGATCATCAGCTCAATCCCATTTTATGTGGTTTTCTTTTCTATAGTGTTTTCTTCAGTAAAATGTATCTTCAAATACACTATATAAAAATACTAAAACGATTTGTGTAGAATTATAATAATTATTCTTGAATATTTTAATACTATTAAATATAGTATAAAGCTTGTTATAACAATTTTTTTTATATTACTTTATATATTTTCTTTTTAAATATCCTCTGACAGTTACAAGAAAGGGATGTTTGGCATAGTGTTTAAAACTAATTTTTTTTTTAGTAATAAAGTTATACACTATATACACTATATATAACTTTTTTATGCCAAAATGTACTGATACTTTTAAATATACTAATCAGACATTTTGTACTTTTTACAATATTTTCTATGGTCCCCTTGCGTTACAGCAGTGACCAGAAACTGATATTTCTTAGCAAGCGTCCATTGCATGCAGTAAGAGTATATGTTACTATGCCCTTCTCAAATGAGCCTGCTAGAAAGCCCCCGTCTAAGCGTATGCAAGCTGTGTTAGTTTTATAGTTGAATAATTAAAAAGCTGAGTTTGCAAATTATCATTTTTATCTGGCAATCAGCACCTTCAGCCCTGGGATCTGTTTGAGTAAACACACAAACACACGCAGACAGACTCATGCTCACATGCTAAGTGCAGGTTGGTTGAATCGGTGTGTGGTAGGTGAGTAGATTAGTGTTTTTATGGGTGTGTATGTGATCAGAGAGTGTGCAGATCTGTGTGACAACTGTAAAATGCTGATACCTCACTTAGCGCTGAAACTAGCTCCTTCCCCCTCAAACGCTGTGCAGTGACACTGGCTTATGTTTAGTGCTGTCACATCAAAGCCCTCTTTAAGAGTTGAGCAGGTGTAGCTCATTCTGAAGCCATGTTTGAACCAGCATGAAAGACTTTGTACAGCCCACTCACGACTACAACTTAATCACCTGGATCACAAAACATGGATCTTACACCTAGCTGTTCAGCAAAACTTCTCTCTGCAGTTTTTCCACGACGGAGCACAGCAAACTGATTTTGGGGTAACGAGACATGTGAAAATGAACTTAACATCTGGTGTAGATCACTAGTATGTAGCATTTATAATCTGTTGCATGCAAGAGTCGACAAGCATCTTGTGCCTGCCTGTCTTAATCATAATTGTGATTTTCATACATAATAGATTTCTTTAAATTTAATCATCATCAAAGGGAGGAATAGGAGGGAAAATAAGGGCTACATGTTGATGAACTACACTTTTTATGAATTAATTTCTGTCACATAAAAATATTTAATTAATTATTAATTATATTCTTTCAAATATATAAAACGCTTAATTTTGTGCAAGTCAAGATACACTACACTTCACAATTGGTTACTATGTACTATTTTAATACTATAATTTTTTTATTAATACTTTTATTCAGCAAGGATTAATTAAATTGATAAAAAGTGACAGTTAAGGCATTTATGATGTTACAAAATTTATATTTCAAATAAACACTGTTCATTGAACTTTCTATTTGTTAAAAAAATCCTGAAAAACGATATAAATGTTTCTACAAAAAAAAAGTGTTAAGCAGGTTTTCAACATTGATAATAATAAATCACCTATTGATATTGCCCCCAATGATAATTAATACAGCAAATCAGCATATTAGAATGATTTCTGAAGGATCATGTGACACTGAAGACTAGAGTAGTGGCTGTTGAAAATTCAGCTTTGCATCACAGAAATAAATCAAATTTTTTAAAATATATTCAAATAGAAAACGATTGATAAATTCCAAAATGAACATTTCCTAACCTGATAAGAGCAAGTCTAGTGATATACACAGTTAACACACAATCTTGCATGTGTTTCTTTACTGAATGGGCTATTTTTACACAAGCGATGATTTGTTCTGCAGTTATTATTTTGTCTATGATGCATTCTGGTGTTCTTTTCCCTTAGCCATGGACTGCAATCCACCAGTGCTTGAGTCAGCAAAACAGACATGGGACCTTGTAAAGTCCTTAATTTGCTTTCACAACAACACTCTGTCCAAACGCATCTCTTCGATTCTCTTGTGTTGCTGCTTCTGACACAGCATCACATATTGTAGAGTAGACTAAAGGATTTCTCTTATTGCTATGTTTGAACATTAGGCTTGTTTTGGTATTTCAAAACCCTTGTGAGTTATAACTCTACATTAAAGTCTGTGACTTTGTTCCAGTTCCCCAGCGTAAACGTCCAAGACCGAGATTACAAGCTTAGACCAACTCGGGTGAACATTCTAAACCAATGTCATGACCATGTCTTGATAAAAAGCTTGTTTACTTAAATGCAATGTTTTGTCTTCTTGCTTTCCTTTAGTCTGGATAAGATCCTGGCAGCCATGACCATTGCTGCAGAGAGGAATAATAAGGAGAGGTTTGCTCCGATAGTGGAGGGGCTGGAGAATCACGAAGCCCAGCAGCTACAGGTCAGAGTTGGTGCCCTTTCCAAGAAAAATAGAGTCAGAATGCTGGCCTTCCACACCTGCCACTTCCCCTTATTACATTCATGTTAAAATTCATCACACTCTTTATACAAATATTCACATACACTCTTGCTCAGTTAACCCAGACTTTGTAGTTGCAAAGTTAATACCTATAGTTTCAGAAGACAGTTTTGCCTTTTGTCTAGAATAAGAATCATTCTTTAATAGACAAACATAAAGACAAAGAATATGATGTGCTTTCTCTAAAAAAGAATAATACAGCAGTATCCTTATTTTGTATATTTTATAAAATATAACTTATTTTAGCAATCTGTTAAATTGAGTTATAGGAGGTTAGTGAATAAGACACAGAATTTAGTGTTGAAAAGCTGCTAATGTGGATCAAATATAGAGATTTCTTTCTAAATAACCTTAGTTGCACATGTGTCTCCTCTAGAACTTCAGAAAAGTTAACCATGTCACAGAATACTCAGAATATTTTTATTTTATTTATTTTTATTTTATTTTGTTTTGTTTTTGCAGTGCCCTGTTATTTTTATTGGTTTACATTTTATTTATTTTTAATTGCAATATGTTATTTACTCACATTTTCATTGCTGTTATCATTTTATTTAAATTTATTTTTATATTACTAATTGCTATATTATCTGTTATTTAATCACATTTTAATGGCTGTTATAATTTTATTTTATTTAATATTTTAGATAGGTTTATATCTTTGGGCATGTTGTTTAGCCCGTGTCTGAATTTAGATGTTGCGTCTGTTCTCTAGAACGAGCAAGGAATATTTAAGTAGAACACACATCAACATCACACTTATTTTTTTTATTTATTTTTTTTTAAAAATGGTTATATGTTCCCATGTTTTATTTGACTAATTTCAAATAATTAGTTGAATTCTGCTTGCCCAAGGCAGCAGGTATAGATCTGCTCTGTTTAGTGTCATTCAATGTGTGAGGCCTCTTCATTCCCAATGCTCTTTTTGATGCTGGAGCCAGGTAGAAATTGGCACATCTGTCACTCAAAGCTCTTCTGCACCCCGGCTCAGCTTGCTTGACGTGTGTAAACAAGTCCCCCTATCCCTCTTCTCACTGTGTTCTGTGGTCGTCTGTCAACCCTGCCACCTACGCCACAAGAAGGAAGCTAGCTGCTGGCTATTCTAATGCAACAGGAGGTGTATTCTAAACCCTAATCAGCCCCAACCAGGTCACACAAAAAAGCTCTGGAAACTAGCGACAACAACAACCAAAAAAAACCCTCTTCTTGAGAGATGGTTACTTTATCATCTTCCCGTCTTACTTTTTCCTCTGCATTCTCCAGGCTGGTCTCAGAGGAACCGAATCAAAAGGGCAAGGATGCTGTACCACACCTGTATTTATCATTCCGTGGTTCTCCTCAGCCTGCAGTGATCTGTGACCAAGCACAACAAGCCCCTCTCACACATTCATTAACCAAATCCCTAATCTTTGTGTTGCTGTTGAGAGAGTAGTGAAAATGACGATATGATCCAGGGCGAGCGAGAGGAGAAGGGAGGAATGAATCCCTTTGATTTGGTGCCTTGTTTTCCTCCTTGAAAAAAGGCTTTTAATGAAAAGAACCGCTGCTAATTGTGAAGTAAATTAAAACACCTCACCAACGCTGGCGGTTAAAAGAAATTAAACACTTTTAAAACCTGCGATGGGTTGCAGAGCCTGACTTTTTAAACCTGATTAAAATGTGTTTTGCCGTCACGCCATCTCAGTGACGCAAGCACGCAAACCTAAAACCGTCCCAGTAGTGCCGTTTTTTAATTATTCTGCTGGAATCTACCTCCGGCACTGTGCTGCAGAAGCTCATCATTGCACACGCAACCCATAAACGAAAACTAAGTTCCTCAACCTGCTCCAGCACCCTATCTGCAACATCGTTCCAAACAGGCTGGTGTGTTGATGATGAAATGCATTTGCCCTCCGGAGAACTCGATGAACGATCTAGATTCACTCAGTGGGCCTCTTCAATGATTCAAATTGAAATAATTGCTCAAATGGGAATACGAGAAGATTTAAGAACTTTGGTGATTTGGAGGTATAATGTTGCACAATGGGAGCAAACTAGGCCTCATTGCGTTTGCCTGCTGCAGCTCCTGGGTAGCTGGGACTTCGAGAGAAGGAATCGAGAATAGTGTTATGGTTCCTGATGCCATTGGGCTGCTCCTGAACCCAAGGCTACTGCTGTGAAAAGCAGCATTTTTAAGCATTGATTTATTTTTGTTTAGAGTATTATTTTTTTTTTCCTACTAGATTTTTAGCTTTAGTTTACTTTAATTTCCCCATTTTCAGTTGTCTATTTTCACTAGATTTTCACTCTATTTTCACTTTCATATACTTTTTATTTATTTGTATTTTAGGACGGCCCAAGTTAATGCTCTGGTATAATTGAAAAATGCCAGCAATCTGAAATAAAAAAATTACCATATTTTAGAACCCCACCCCGTCAGATTTTTTAATTTTATTTCAGTTAATGAAAATGTTCAAGTCAGTCAAGACTATGCATCTCCTCTAAATGGCTGCCATTGCCTAAATATCATATCAAGAACTGTCTCTCCCATGACTCAAGTCAGGTTTCTGTTTTTGAGGCCGATCTTTGAAGGCCGAACAAGCAAGAGTCAGAATGACGGAAGGGCTACTGACAAATAAAATCATGTAGAAGAATAAAATGTACAGCAACAGCAACTCCAAAAGCCCAGGCCAAGGCTGGTGAATGTATAGGAAGACTGTTCACATGTCCATCAAGAGTGATCTTTCCACTCTGCATTGATCAACTAAGTGAAGAGTATTGCTTCTCATCCTAGCCGTCTCCCTCGAGCCACCTTATAGCATGTTAAGAACCATCAGCACTCCTCCCTGCCCACTGCCCTGATCTGATAAATCAATTGCAAATACACATCTGTTCAGCCAGGCTTGCTCCCTCCTTTCATCCCTCCTTCCTCTGGACATCTTTACTAATCCACTTGCGTCTTTTCCCTGCAATTTTACCATTTTTCTCTCCCAGTCCTTCACAGTGGCAACTGCCTTGTTCCATCCTTATGAATTCATTTTATTTTATGTAATGTGATATATAGATTTTTTTCTTTAAGATGAGAGATGAGAGCAGTATAAATAAGAGGCTGTTGCAGGGTACTACATTTTAATCATTTATCGCCAAAGGGATGATTCTAAGAATTTGCTTGCATTAAATGATGGTGGTGTGTGTGTGTGTGTGAATACAGGTGGCCTGCATGCAGCTGATCAATGCCCTCGTTACATCGCCAGATGATTTAGACTTCAGGATACACTTAAGAAATGAGTTTCTGCGCTGCGGCCTCAAGAAGATCCTACCAGTGAGTATATCTTTTGCTTTTTCATTCTTTAAAAAAAAAAATGTTGGTACTTCATTACTTTTATTGCTTATTTGATTTTTTTCCTTTTTTTTATATAATAGGATATACTGTATGTTCATTAGTTTTTCTTTTGTGGTAAAGGAAAGTTAGTAAATAAATAGAAAAAAAAGATGTACAACAGCATTTTTGTAATCAAATGACAGATGTTGTTTTTCTAATGAAAGAGTTTGTGTTTAAAATGACATTAATGAAGGCTAAAAGAAAAAAAAAAGTTTGAAAAATGGCTTTACAGAACAAATAAAAACTTTTGAACAAATGAACAAAACTATTAAAAACTGCTTAAATGTTCCCTGGTTTAGTGTCCTCCTCCCTAATGGCACAGCTTTGGTTCATAAAGGCCATTCCCCTCACACATCATTATCAATCAGCACGCAGATCACTGCCCCACGCTGCCACAAAACCCACAACCAGGCCAGCACATCGCTCACCATCTCATTTATGTGGCATTTCCTCACTCTTAATAAGTCATTTTGACTGCTCCCCATATTATTGCTGCAATTATTATAATTATCTCAATCTACCCCCGCATATGATGAGCTTATCGTAATTTATGAATAATGTATTTGAAAGTTTAATAGGACAATTAAATATGACATTGTTCTCTAATTGTGAATAATGGGTTTCCAGGTTTTAGTATCCTCAAAATGGCAAGTGCAAAGGGAAAGAAACAAAGTGAAAGACAAATGAGATGCACTAAATCCTCAAGGAGAGATAGAAAATGGTGTCTGATGAAATGAAAATACACATTTCTGGAGATGGATCGGTGAGTGTGTGTTTGGTGTGTGTGCGAGAGACCGAGAGAGACTCCTGCCTCCTACTGCGGCATTGCGAGTGCTCTTTCTCTCTGATTGGCTGTTGCTTTAAGACAGATGGCATGCCTGAAGTATAGTCCACTGATTGATAACTACAGAAATTGGGTTACATTTGGCTTTTCACCGTCCATAAACTACACCAGCAGTGATTCATAGTGGAGTTGTAAAGCACACCTATTTTATCCCCTCTTTTTTAGGCTCTCCTCTCTAAACCCTTTAGATCTGTCGCATATGTTACTGGTATGCATAGCAAGACAATCTGTGTACCATAGAAAAAACAGATGATTAGCAGCGCTATACACACTAATCAGAATTTGGTTTTATTTGGACACTAGTTTGAATCACTTGACAAGCACAGCTTTCAAAAACTTTTCTTATAAAACAGCATTTTTTCGGTGTAAACATCAAAATTATATCCAAAATGAATGTTCAATGGCTAATATGTTGAAAATTAGCCAGTAGGCTGTTGATTCATCATTGGCATACTGAAGCCTCTCCTAACATTGGCATTCATCCATCACCTTAAAGGGGTTCTGGTTTTCATTCATTCATTCATTCATTCATTTTCTTATTAAACAGGAATTTGGCCACACACATTTTTATTATCTTTCCATTTGCACTGCTTGGTTTGAGGATATTAATGCATATAAACTGTAAATTTTGAATGCATGTATTTATTTCAAAGCTAACAAAGCAAAGTCATGAACTAAGTGCCACAAAACTATAATGAGGTCAGTTCAAAGCCTTGTACAAAAAGGTTAAAGCAACGTTCCTCAAATCTTGCCCTGGAGGGCCAATGCGCTGCAGAGTGTAGCTCCAACCCTGATCAAACTCACCTAGCTGTGGTTTTAATGATCCGGAAAGGACATGATAGCATGCTCAGTGTGCTTGATTAGGGTTAGAGCTAAACTCTGCAGGAAAGTGGATCTCGTGGGCCAGATTTGCGGAGCCCTGGTTTAAGTATTCTAAAAGCAGACGTTTTTTTTTTTTGTTCTATACATGTTATATGAGGACAAGTATCAGTTCACTATTCCTCTTATGTCAACCTCTGTAATCACAGGAGCTGAAGGAGACGGAGGAGCTCGACATTCAGCTGAAGGTGTTTAATGAAAATAAGGAGGAGGATTCCATCGAACTGTCTCACAGACTGGATGACATCCGCGCAGAGATGGAATATCCTTTTTACCGCTGCCTCGTGTATGCGTGCAGCCGCAAGGGCACCCGGTGTGGCTCATGGGTCTAAAGCCAAGACCTCCAGTATATTCGGAAGGGATTTGAGAATCTTTTTTTTTTCAATTCCAGTCCAGCCTCTGGCAACTCTGGTGGTAAACAAACCTCTTCACATCAACACATGCACGCACCGCACACATATCCCAGCATCCTTCTCTGGCCCTGAGCTCATTATACTGACATTCCAGAGACACAGAGAGCAACCTCTACGCTCACCTCTCCTCTGTTTCATTCCCCCTCAAATCTGCGGATAGACTATGCTACGCGGCTATGGAAATCCGTTCACACTTATTTTCTCCCTGTTTCTACATCTGCATCTGACCCTTTAGGCCACAGCTGCGTACGTGGCAGCCATATGCAGTAGCTTCTGGATTTGTGTGTATCCTCACAGTACCCTTTATAAAGCAGCTTGAAGCCATTCGCTGAATTTGAAAAAGCTGCATATTTTTTTCTGTGGTTTTAGTGCTGATTTTGTTGATGGTTTTTATAGTTTCACCCTCTTTCCATAACCTCTCAGAGGGAAAGCTTCGCTGAAATGATGGAGAAGCCAGAGTTTTAGTTCAGGCTGTCTGGACTAATGATTTTCGTGAGCAGCCAACTGTGTAAGAGACACAACATTTGTCTCTAAGGACAATTTGGCATTGATCTGTAAGTGCCTTGTGTAATATGCGTGTCTAAGCAACGGTCTCTGTCTTTCTCAGTCCTTTTCCCCTTCTTCTCTTTCTAAACAACAAACGTTTTTCAGTCCCGCTTCATTTTTTCGGCCAGGCTGCTTTACAAATATTTTCCTACATTTACCTATAGAGATAATATCTATATGTATGCATTTATTTATTCAATCTCACCACCTTTCTTGTTTCTGTAGGCGCCTTTAATGCCTCTTTCCCCTCGAGCTCGGATATCTATCTTATATCTATCTAAAGTGCGTACCAGCGTGTTCCCTTCTGTTTTTTTATTTTTTGCATATTGTCACCCTTAAACAGCTTCCGCTCCTCCAACACATTTTAATATTTCCACAGTAAGGCCAGTCAATACGCACTGCAGTTTTTAAGGCTGCTTGCCCTTTCAGGGCACGCAGCTGTCCATGCCTGTCTGGCCCTTACGTGGAACAACGTACTGGCCCTCCTTTTTGTGAAATCATGACAGCACTGTGGTTCAATTTACTAGGCCACCCCCGGCCTGATTACTGCCCAGCCTTGTTGGCATCCCGCAATCCACATTACATGGCAGCGGTTCTGACAAAGGTGAAGAATGTTCCCGTTCTTTTGTCCCACACGCTGTTTTATTGCCGTGATCTCCGCAATTCACGCCATTTGCGATCAACCCAAACCGCGTGATTCACCGTCGCCCGGGTTATCCAGCCCTTCTACGGCTTTGGGACCTGCCCCGCAACCCCGGTTCGGCCTTATCCACAAATGGCGAACACTTGGACGTGGGTGCACCCCTTCCCCGGCTGGCGGCCCTACAAACTTTGCACGCAACAAGCGCACAAACAATGATCATCAGGAGGTCCTACAAGAAAACCCCGAAGGAACATATAAAGACAAAAAAGTGGCCTCACTTGATCAATAAGGTCCGAAGACAGAATGTTGGTTGACTTATCGGTCAGAAGGTTGATCATTGGTCATGATAAAACACTATGCAAGAGACTGGGGCAAAAACGACATCCATGGAGGGTTCAAGCAAGCCACTGAGCCCAAAGGAAACCAAGTATGTTCACATTTGCCAAAAATATCTTGATCCCAGACTTTTGGGCATATTATGTGAATGAGCAGTACACCTTCAAATCAGTTGAAATTTTTGGAAGGGTGTGGTACGTTACATCTGGGTTAAAAACAAACAGCATTGCATAAAAACTAATAATACCAACAGTCAAACATGGTCGGTGGTAGTGGATCGTCTGGGGCTGCTTTGCGCGTTAGGACCTGAGACTCTGCTATAACTGATGAAAACCTTGAAATCTGCTCTCTATCAGAAAATCCTGTAGGAGAATGTCCGGCCATCAGTTTGTTACCTCAAGCTCAAGCGCACTTGGGTTTTGTAGCAGGACAATGATCCCAAACACATCAGCTAGTCCACCTCTGAATGGCTCAAGAAATACTAAATTAAGGTTTTTGAGTGGCCAAATCAAAGTCCGGACGTAAATCCGTCTCCGATTTGAGATGCTAACAGGGCTCATGCTCAAAAACCCTCCAATGTGGCTGAATTTAAACAATTCTGCAAAGAAGAGTGGGCCAAATCCTCCACAGCGCTGTGACAGACTCATTGCAAGTTATCGCAAAAGCTTGATTGCAGTTGTTTCTGCTAAGGGTGGCACAACCAGTTATTAGATATAGGGGGCAATTACTTTTTCGTAGTGCAGGATGTGGCCAGCTTTCTTCCTTAATAATGAACTCAGATTTCAAAAACTGCTTTTGTATTACTCGGGTAATCGTTGTGTAAGATAACATAGTTTGTGATCTGAATCATTCAAGTGTGACAAATATGCAAAAAATAAAAAAAAACAGGAAGGGGGGCGCGAGGACTGGAATTGAGATCGCTGCATTAGAGTATTAGTATTAGTAGACTGTCATCTGAATATCTGCACCACTTATTTGATGGCCCAAACAGACATTCTACTGACTATAACTTTGTAAGTGCATGTCAACTTATTCTCCTAATACTAAAATGAGATTTCGTTGACATGTAGTTACAAAGTTACTTTGTATAGCATTTAAAGTGAACTATCGAAATAAAGTGTAAGTTATTATAATAATTATTATTAGTAGTGGTAGTAGTAGTAGTATAAATATAGCACTTCTGGTCTGGTTTAGTTCTGGCCACTGTAGTGACTTCAGGAAGCTGTTGAATATTAATTGAAAGTTGGGCAGTGTGATTGATTGACCCTCCCTCTCTGTCTTTTGTATTGCTCAGCTCCATGCTGATACAGCTCATGTTTATGCATCACCTTCCCCTCCAGTATATTACTGCAAACATGCCCAAAATACAAATATGCACAGACTGTCTGTGTGCACACTCGTGGCCCTGCTTAATAGAGAGAATGGCTTGCTGGTGCATTTAGCTGGTTTTGAAGTGTGGAGAAAATAATTCACTTAAGCAGATCACCTGTGTTATCAGCAGTAATGCTCTGAAGATGCTTGTAATCTCACATTGAGTTGACAGAACATGGGATACACTCACAACCTTATGAATAACTGAAATGATATGAGTTAATTAGAAAATGTACAGCAGTGCTGGGGCAGATTGGTTTGCTGCAAGGGGAGTTTTTAAAGTGGCTGGAAGTCTTAACGTTCAATTTTATTATTGTTCCATAAATATATAGAGCTATATATGCAATATAGTATAGATTTTTTAAAGTATCTCAGTTTATAGTTAAAATTATTTTAAAGAATATAGAGTTCTCTAACCTGAGACAGATTTCCTTTAATTAAATGAAAACAGACCTGCTGTACTTTTTTTGTGAGTTTTCCTCTAAATATTGAGACTCCATAGCTTTTTGATTTGTATCCCAGTGGAAGGGAAGGAGTGATTGTGGCGGCTCAAGAAAGTGTGCTCCAGTCCAGCCAGTGCATCACCCTGCAGTGAGCGTTTAAATATTTCAACAGACATTGTCAAAACCAAATTGTAAAAATTTTCACCCACCTCTGCTCAGTGCAGCATGACAAATATACACACAATTTTGCCCATATTTACAAAGATTATTATTTTAGATTATAGATTATTAGTTCTTTATTAGACTTTAAATGTATTTTATACACTGTTTTTTTTTAACGTGGAGCGTTGTTATTTTATTTACCAAAAAAAACAAAAAAAAAAAACAAAACTCCCCCCCATTGTAGGACACCATTAATAGAAACATTAATGACGTCCGAGTGCTATTATAAGTCATATGCTTTAGCTTGCCACCATTGAAAATAGATCGCCGGTCATTTATTTAACTCAAGTGGACATGGGTTGGGACATCAGTTCTTGATATAATAATGATATAAAAAGAAGACTATGATGACTATCTGATCTTACATCTATTTTAGACATTGAAAGCCACTGCCCTTTCTCCTCAGGGAGAGGAGATGTTGGACATTTAATCAATACTCTGCAAGTTTAAGAGCACATTTCTTCTGTTTTGGAGACAAGCAAGACAAACTGAAGATGAGATTTCGGTCCAGAAAATAAATAAATATAAAAGGAAGTGACTGATCCATGTTTTATTGCTTTAAATAATCAAACTTAAAGAATTTTCATTTGATTCATGTCCACAGCCAGGGTATGAACTGGCAGAAGAGGTATTGCCTCTGTCACTTTTCTTCAAAACTTGTGTTTACATATGTTAGCAAATTAGATCCCTGAAGATACTTTAGAATGCAGGAAGATAACATCAGTTCTGGTTTGACTCAACCTTTGACTCAGTCCTCCTTCTGAATTAAAACTAGCACACGATTTCCAGTGAGGGATGGCTATTCACCTTTAGTTGTATTGCTTGCATTTTATTGTTCTTTCTCATCTTAGAACTATACTACTGCACTTCAAATAATTTCAGTCACTCTTGTCTTTTACACAATTTTATATGCATACGTAGTATAGAAATGGGATGTTTTGATTAACATTGTTTTACTACATGGCAAGCAGTGTGCAGTTATGTCTTTAACCATCTATGCACTGATATGGGTGAGGTGTACCATCTCCTGTCCAACATGGTGAAAGACACAGGCTCGGAACCATACTTCCTATCCATCCTCCAGCACCTGTTGCTCATCAGGAATGATTATTATATCAGGTGAGTGCTATCATATGTTTTCTTAAAATCTATTCCATAAGTGTGATGGTCAAACAAATGAAAATAAATAAACAAATACAATTTAATTTGGGATATTTTTATTTATAATTTAAAAAAGCTCAATTAACTTTATCGTGCTGTATAGCTGCGCCATTGTAATAATATGAAATTACTCATATCAAGATATAAGATTTTAGTAGTTTTTTGCTGTTTAACTATGTCTTGAATGATAATTTATTTAAAAGAGAGAGTTATTTTGCATGTTCAGCCACACTCAGAGTTTGTGTGTCTGTCAGAAAGTGAAGAAATGATACTGATCATTTCAGTTCACTGTTGCATCAGACCTGTTGCTGAGGTAAAATATTTAATAAAGACGGAAGAGCGAAGTGATGAAAGGGAGGGAATTTACCATGGACATGTTGCTGCTCACTTTGAGCCATGAATAATGTATTGCCTGGCTTGTTGGAAAAAGCGAGAAATAGAAAACACATTAAGCAAGTAGTATGGCAGATTCTCGTTCAGTGCCATCCCTCCCGCCCCTGTGTCTATAACTCTGTCGGCAGGAAACAGGATCACTACAAACGCTGATTAAAAATGTATGCACTTATTAAAGACTCTCTCCCATAGGAAGGAAAAATAACAAATGGAATCTCTTTAACGTCTCCAATTGTTTCTTTTAGATGCCAATGAGATTAAATGACGAGAAAATTAAGTCTTCTGCCTTTCAGATTTTTCTCCTCTGAAAAAGACCTTAGTAATTCCACAGAGAAAAATCTGACTTTTTAATATCAACTCGAATTTTGATTTCTGTTTTTTTCCCATTTCAAAATTTTTATGAGAAATATCTGATATAAAGTACATGATCCATCGCTAAGAGCGATGTTTGAGCAATGACACTTTTATCTGCATTAAAACATATTTCTCAAAGATGGATACACAGTTTTGTTTGTTTGCCTCATATGCATCTGCATTACATGGTCACTCTATAAACTTCTCATCACTGACATCTTTGGTTGCTTTTGAACCCGGTGAGACGTTTTATGTAGATTGGATTGGCTGGTTGGGAAATTGTATGGCTATAATTTTAGATTAAAGGGATCCCTTGAGATCAGTGTGCGCTTTGATGACCGAGTCTCCAAGGAGAGGGAGGGAAGAATAGGCTGGTGGCATCTCTCTACTTCAGTCCGCATCAGTCGACAACGTCACTCTTGTTCATAGGTGTTGGGAGGTACTCTGGTGATCAAAGCCAGCCATAAAGGAGAGCTGTCCGTGCCAATAGATCGCACCGTTTGATTTAAAGCCATTCTTTAATTCCAGCAAAACAACCAGACACCTTTATCATCATTTAACTCTGTGCCCTCAACTCTGTCCTTGGTTATTTGTATGGAAAGTTTTCCCTCAATTTGTTTAATAACCTGAAATAAAATAAACAGAATGATTTAATAACAGTTACCGAAGTCCTTCAGCCCTCCAGCCCTCCAGCCTTCCTTTTTACTGCTTTTTAGAGCAGCGGAAGGAAGATGTTGGGCAATAACTCTCTAAGACTCTCTAATAGAAGGTAGATCAGAGGGAGAGTATATGGAGCACATCTTCTACTTTTGGCCGTGACTGATGTGAAGATTAGATGGACAGTGTGGAGCAGGGGTTGGATGGGAGATGAGAGGCAGACAGTGAAGGTGCCAGACTGCGAGAGAAGGAAAGAGCAGCGCCGATGAGTGGGACATGTGCCGTCTCCTCTGGTGGGGTGTGACAGTTCTGGGTCAGTTGTCTCCTTCCCAGTTCTATCCAGCATGCGGCAGTGGTGGTAGCCAGGATGTTGAGAAAATAGGGCGGCTTATTGAGATAATGAAATGGTGTACATCAGTGACAGGCGTAAGCTTCAGGCCTTGCCACTAAGCTGGGCTCGGTGACACTCTCAGCCCTATCAGTTTCAGCCACCCCATCCGCCCCCTCTGCATGCTTATTACACATCGCTGCAATTGCCACGAATTGGCAAATTGTATGAATATGATTATTTGTTTGGTTATTTGAGTATATTATTTGTCATTGAGCTTGGAGAGACATCCAATTATGGTAATGTCTTAATGGCTGGTTTATTCAAAACAGGTTCTTATATTTAAATGTTACAACAAGAGATGCATTCCTCTATGATGCTGTAATCTGTCAGCTCTTTTATTTTTAAAAATATGTGCTTTAGCATTTTGCAGTATGCTAAATGAGATTATTCCGATCAGAGTCAGTTGTGATTATGTAGAAAATAATGTAAATTATTAATATTCCGAAATAGCTTTTGTTTTATTTTCAGTTCCCAGTTTGAATTTTAGTATTTTTAATCATATTTATTTTCATATAAAAATGTTATAAAATATTTGTACTGTGTTATAAATGTTTTTTTTATTTTAATAATATTTGTATTTAAATGTATTAAAATAAAACTAAGTCTTTGCCCATCAAATATTCATATTTATTTTGTACTTTTTAATAAATATTTATTTTATAACTCTCTGTTGCCGTTGTATAACTGAAGTAAAACATTTTTCCCATCTAATATTTGGCTTTATTTCAGTTAATGAGGGGGGGGGGGGTAATTTTTCATAATACAGTTATAGTTAAACTTAACACAAGGATCAGGCGCCTATGAATGTTGCCGATTTTTTTGGGATACCTAAAATATTAAATGTGTCACCCTTTGTGGCTGAATTTAGCAGACATCTTGGTTTTCCTTATTAGCAGCACACAGACCATAACAGCAGCAAATAAATATGATCATAAGAAAACATAAGTGCAAATACGTACCTGTTGCGTAATTTATTACTTTGGGTCAACAAACTCTGCCATTCATCCAGTAGCTTGTCTATATTCCCCCTCAAATATTGTTTATCAAACAAGAATATTTGGAGATTAAAAAATGTAATGCTGTATAATTAAGTGGCTTTAGCTAAGAGTTGTGGTGCAATTATTTAGCACAGAGACATTTTTAAAGTCATGCTCGTTCATTAGAATTCAAAAGCTTGTTTTGTGTCGAGAAGCCGGGAGAAGGGGACGACACATTTCTGGAAGGAAAATTGAATACCTACATGAGACATTCAAGGTCATGCTTGGAACATAATTATTTGCCACTACGGAGCTCGGCTTAAGTCAACATTGTATTTGTTAAATGTCACTCGCAATTAAATTTGGTAATATAACTTGGAAAAGGTCACACACTAAGCGCCGTGGCAGTGGCTAGTCCCAGACCCATTTACTCCCCGTCCCGTCATTGTCACCCCTCCAAACACAAGGCCGTGTTTTCCCTGCCATTGTGCAACTAATTACACAGATTACACTGATTAGATTTGCGTCTCAGGTTTTATTGCTGCCCTTAATTGCCAAAGATGATTGCAAATTAGAGAGGGAACCATGGAGGCCAGGATGTCGGTTTGTCTTCACCTTGAATGGACAAAGTCACCCAACCGCTCTCTGGCTGCACACTTTGCCGTTAGTGATTTCATTATGTACGAAGGAAGCCTTAATTCAATGCCGTGAAATACCATTAAAAGATATGTCTTACCAGATGATTTACGAAGAGCTGTCCTCGCAGGAATGCACGAGACGGTATTTTTTATGAAGTTAACGGCTTTGTCTCTTGTCATACTCTGCCCCCTCACTCTCGCTGTACTCATTCTTTTTATTACAGGCCTCAGTATTACAAGGTGATTGAGGAGTGTTTGTCCCAGATCGTCCTCCACCGCAGTGGGATGGACCCTGATTTTGCCTACAGGGAGCGACTGGATGTGAACTTCAGTCATCTCATTGGTAGGTCTGAGATTAGGTCTCCTGGGTCTTGAAGAAAATATCTTTGTGTTGAACGCCACACTAGACCTCAGCGCAGTTCCTTTTAAGTTATTATTCATTGGTACAGCTCAGTTTTCCAGACTATTCAATTCAGTCTTGAACTGTGTGGCCATTTGTTAAAGTGGCCAGAACATTTCGGAATGAATAAAAAGGAGTTTCAGGTTTCGGTAAGCAGCTTTAGGTAAAAGCGAGAGAGCAGTATTGAGTTATATCACTTCAATGAAATCCACCAGAAAGATTTTTGGGGCTTAATGGGATGTCTAGAGCATGATTATAACAATCCTGCACTGGTTCACACTACATTCTGTCTAACATAACTGTGAAATCACGCTGCATTGAGGGAAGCGCAACTGCAGTTGATAAAAGTTTGCGATTTCCTGGAGTAGATCTAATTATTATTTCCCGGTCCCCATGAGAGCCTTGTCTGAAACACCTGCAACTCACCTGACACATAAGATAAGGTACACTCATTATGCATAAATAAAACATTATCTGCAAAACCTGGCTGGCATGTCATGTCTTATAAATGCAACACGACTACAGCTGTACCGGTTATATCTGCAGTCCTGGACTTTTTTCATTTGTTTTATGATTAAATGTTGTGAGGGAAAGCATTTGTTGACAATTGTTTTGTCATGCAAGTTCTTGGACACCAAAGGAATTAATAAAATAAGGGTGATGTACATTTTTGTCCTCTATTTTTTTTTTTCTTTGCCCCTCTTTTGTGTTTTGTCACTAACACTTTCGTAACTTGCCAACAAAGGCTCATTAAAAGTTTCAAACCCATCTACAGAAACAAAAAATTTTTTAGATTTTCTCACTTCTTCCCTTACTTTAATGAGATGAAAACAGATTTTGTGGGGCGCCGTTTTTAAATTTACATCTCAAACCTCCAGAACAGAATACAAATCTCCAGAGGGGAGGGGGGAATGAGATACTGACAGGTTCATTTTATTCTGTTTGCTTTTTTGTTCTTTTGATTGTCTTCATTCTGTGTCTGATGTGGAATCTTAAGCGTCGTGTTAACATTGCACCTTGTAATTTACATATACTTGTGTGTTTTGTGCGTTTTCATGTACCCGACTGTTTGTGTATGACAGATCAGTGCGTGGATAAAGCCAAAGTGGAAGAGAGCGAGCAGAGAGCGGCTGAATTCTCCAAAAAGGTGAGTCTATTAATCACCCTGGGTGCCGCTATTGGTATGCAACCAGGCTGCTGTCACCAAACTTTTCTCCCATGAGCGGTGAGACAGCACATTGATTGTTCTCGTCTGATCAATAGCTGGCAGCAGAGCAACATGATCTGTATCAGTGCAAGCAGAATCAATGCTGATGCTCCAATCTACAAGCTTGTTTGTGCCATACTGGGAACACTATTTACAGGCACCATTTCAAATAGTGTTAAAGGCCCCACTGAACAATATTGTAATTTTTTAGTTCAAACATTTCCTCTGGAGGTTCATGAGGATGATAACACTTGCTGGTGTTGTCAGTGAAGCCAAGAGCTGTATCCCAGAATGCTTTGAGAGTGTATCCATGCTTATGCTCAGCTTCCTGCCCAACTCTGCCAAATGCCAGCCAGATATCTGAGGCGTGCGGTTTAAAGCCAAAGCACTGTAGCACAAATACTACTGGGTAGCTGAAAACACTGGGTCACACTAACTAACTGTGTGTATGCATTTGATTGCAGCTGTGTATCATTTTTTATACATACATATAGATTTAATAGAATATGATGCATCTAATATTTATATGCACACTGTCATCCATTCAAAAGTTAGTGCTTGGTAAGATTTAAAAAAAATGTTTTTGAAAAAAGTCTCATGCGCATCAAGATTGCATTTATTTAATCAAAAATTAAATGAGTGAAAACAGTAATATTGTGAACTATTATTACCATTTAAAACAATAGTTTTCTACTGTAATGCATTTTTAAAATGTAATTTATTCCTGTAATGGCAAACTAGTTTTTAGCAGCCATTACTCCAGTCTTCGGTGTCACATGACCCTTCAGAACTCATTCTTATATGCTGTTTTGGTGCTTAGGAAACATTTTATATTGTTTTTATCAATGTTGAAAACAGATGTGTCGCCTAATAATTTTATGGAAACCTTATTATTTTTGACTCAAAAGAACAGCATTACAAAATATTCAGAATAGTTTCAATTAAATAATGTAAACATCTTTACTGTGATTTCTGTGATAAATTCTGGATTATTTAGATCCATATTCATCAACATTATATTTGCACATGTGTTAGATCACTTTGTAAGTGAATAAGACCCAGATGTTGCAGCTAGTAAAAGCTTAGTCTTGGATCGAGATGATGATGATAGTGAAGGTGGAGAGACATGCTGAATGTGTTGATGTGTCCTGTGGTCGATGGAATCCATATGGTTATGTCAATGTTTTTGTGTGTGTTTTATTGTCTTCAGTTCGACGAGGAGTTCAGCGCACGGCAGGAGGCGAAGGCCGAACTGCAGAAGCAGGAGGAGAAAATCAAGGAGCTAGAGTCTCAGATCAACACCCTGCAGGCCCAGGTAACAACACATGCACCATAACCCACTGTACATACTATGCTCTCTCTCATCACCACTTTAGGTTCACAAGCAGCCCCATAGGTGTGACCCATTCAGCTGCTCTGCACTCTCTACCCAAGGTTATCAAACACAGGTTAACGCTAATGGAAGCTACCACCGATGCCGGTTCCCTAGCGTTCACCTTTAACATGCATGATTTACCCTTCCATTGGCACTGATTATACCACAGAACAGATCTGTGCTTTGTTGTACTCTCAGAGGCTTCAAATCCACTGAGGTTTCTCTTATCTTCCCTCATGAGAGCTTTGTAGTTCACGTTGCCTTAGAAGAGCCCTTTGTCCTACAGATCCGTGAAGCAACACGCCTTCTTTTTCCGGTTTCCAGACTATTCTCCAATGGCTATTAGACTACCAGGCATTAAATTATTTGTCTCCATCATAAAACCTACTTGACTCTCAGCTCATCAAATGCCCTGAAAATGAGCTATACAAGCACATTAGGATCACTAGTACTTATTGTGTTGTGAGGTCATATGAAGCAGTTTTTCTCTGTCTGCTTCAAATGGTAATGCAACTTCTAATGTGGCGGCGAAGGGAGAGACTCTGCTAATTTGGTCGAACTGAAACCTTTTGATCATTTATCGTGAATGCAGTGGTGCTCTAAATGGGTATTTTAAGACTTGGGGGATTGTATGATTTAATAAAGGGCCAATCTCCCCCTCAAATTGTTGGATTTGATTTTTCTCAATTGCTCCATCACAGCCTGTTCCTAGCTATTGTATCAATGCTTTGAGGGATTGTGTTACGTCTTTGGCTCTCACATCATCGTTCCTGTCAAGAAAAACCCTTAGTCCTTCTCCCGCAAAATGACTGCTATTTCCTACCAAACCCAATTTGAAACATTTTAGATTTTAGTGCTGCCTTGGGACAAAAGAAGTAGCTTGCTTGCTTAGCTTATGGAGTTTAATAGGAGGAAAAAAATATCACCATTTGTGAAGCATCATCCTCGGCGTAAATAGTTTTCCAGAAACCAAATATATTGCGGTCGGAAAAGCCAGCACTTTGTCTTTCTGTTTACTTACCTCTCAGCATTTCTAAGCCCTATTGCCCCCAGCTTCTTCCAACAAGAGCCTCCCCACCTTCAAACTGAGATGAGTTGCTGTCATTAAGGACCCTGGCAGCTTGGACCACCATTCATTCTCACAGATTTACCAAATGGGCACATTAGTGGAGGCGGAGCTGGAATGGGTTCCTCCCCGTGCAAAGCCGAGCGTCTCAGAGCCCGACACTTCATTTGTGTGCAGTCCTCACCCCTGCACTTCATCTGCCCCGAGAGCCAAATCACGGCACGTTACCCACTCTGCCTCCCTCCTTTCCTCCATCTGCCTCGTCCATCACTTTCTCAACTCCTACACATATTCATGAGCCCAGGCCTCTCTGCGCTCTGCTCCTCATCAGTCACCATCATCCCTCCTTTTCTACACTCATTCATGCCGAGCCATATTGCGCGCACCCAATGCATTCCTCCTCACGGACACCACAACCCCGTTAATGACGGCTCACCTGCTCTCTCCTGCTTTGCTTTCCTGGACAGCAGTGTCATTCGGCTGTTGTTTTTCCCTGGGTGTCCTTCAGTCTTACCCCAAGGCGATCGCCTTCTCTTTGAAGCTCAGTCATCTCCAGCACATTAACAGGTAGAGGAGCGAAGCGGAGCCCTGGAGACGCATACTCTTTCCAAATGTGCACTCTGATGGCACGTTCAAAGCTTTGGCTCTGGAACATTCTCGCATCAACAGACTTCTGGTACTTCTGGTAGAGAACATATAATGCACTCGCTAAAGAAGCACCAGGATATTAGCATGAGAGACTTGCATTTATCCCCTGGGTGTTTTGGCACATCTGAAAGGGATATAAACTCATAGGTTGTCATGCGCAAAGGTGACAAATTGTACCCTTTATTAGACAGCCGGTGTAAAACTCTTCTCCCACTACAGTTTCACAATGTTGTGGGTGCACATCACCGTGAAAACTGACTACGCTCACCCACACTTGAACCCACTTGCTAACTTGTTGTTCTTTGGTCGTCTGGTACAGATGGAAAGTAGAACTTGGTTTCAAAACACATTGTACTGTAAAAATTTAATTAAAATGAATTATATACATTTTTATTAGATTTAGATTTCATGATAACAAAAGTTTCAAAATAACATCTCTAAAATAAGCCTTGTTAGGTTGCATTATGATGTACATTTCAAAAGTTTTGAGCTGAAAAGCATGACTGTCAGACGTTTTCACATTATTTTGTACCATTAGGGTGACCGAGGTTTAAAGGACAACAAAGAGATGACAGCAAAGACATGCTTATCAACAGATTTGCCTTTAACACATAATTGAAGAGAGCCATTATTCAGAGGAACCAACGCAACAGCTCATGCGAAAATAATAGTCAGATGAGCTCATCAAAGCTGTGGTACAGAACATTCCGGACAGACTGAATGTGAAATGGAAAGAATAAAATAAGAGCTTTGCACTTTCATTTCATGTATTTTTAAGAGTTAATGAGAGTGCATGCATTATTAGGCCTCCTGCTCAATTGTTCTGCCAAGCCCAGTTTTAAATAAGCATGTAACCATATTCTCTCTTTTCGTTTTGTGGTGGATTGATATTTCCCTTTCTTGATTTGACTGCAGTTGGTAATTGTGTCACATTAACGGCAACAAAGTGCAACACATTTCTCCAGGGTTCCTCGTCTCTTTCCTCTTGGACATTCTGCAGGAAGGGAATAGTGTCAAATATGTGGAATCGAATGGTAGCTCTCTTAATAATTCAGAACCCAAGCGATACTGAGGGAGAAATCTTTTGCAGCATCTGATAAGTTTCAGAAAGCTGCGGTCAGCTGTCTGTACCAACATGGGACTCGTAACATTATGGTGCAGTGCAGGGCTAGACCGGCGTCTTATTGCCACTACCGGGATGGATTTGACAAGAAGTCTGGCGGTAATGATGCCGATAAGGACAGCACTTCGCTTGAATCATAGAGCTGGTCGCCATGTGCCCTGCGCTGTTGCCATGGTCAGTATCAGGGGACACAGCTAGGCCATTCACCTTTACAGGCTGATTCGTTTGAAATGCAGTGCATGTGTGCCATCTCTCTTTCTCTCTCTCTTTGAGGAAACGATCACAAGGAATACAAAGATGCTGCTGTTCTTCTTGACAATGTTCAATGTGTTAGCTGATGTTCTGCCCTTCATATCATCAAAAATAAATACAGCTAAAAACAACAAAACTTACTAAACACTACAAGTAAGGACAGGATTTCAAATGTGATCAAAGTTTTCCACTGTCCCCACCATGAAGGTATCCATCTTCTTTTCCATTACGCGTCTTTAATATTTGATTCCACCCTACATGCAGTATGGGGAAACTGCACCATTTAAGTGTATTTTAGAGGCAGTAGAGGATGCTTCCTCTGAATGAAAAGAGGCTGTTAAGATGTTATTTTTCCCCTTTTCTTTTTTAAAAGAGGCTGCTCATAGCAAGTTCAAAGCGGGAGCAAAGCATCACTGAATCTAAGTGCTTGAGCTAAATTCACTGAGCCCGTCATAAGGCAGTGAAATGATGGGAAAAACTTGAAAGAACAGGATTCCAGAAACAAATCTGAAAGTTAACGGTTTAATAAAGACTTGTAAAAAATCTCTATGGGCCAAATAATTTCAGATCCAAGTCCGCTGAAACGGTGGGTGGCACTGTTGCGCTCAATTGTGTCTGGAACTGGAACTGTGTGAGGGTGTTTAATGATGTTCTTAATTTATGAATTCACTCCTGCAAAGCTCACAACAACCACTAATGAAACCCTGTATTACTTCATTAGTAGGTAAACAGTGTTTTGATAATGTTCAAGTAGGCTGCTTGCATCCAATTTCTTGCTGTCCCCAAGTTTTATTGCCATGTGACCTTCAGTAAAGTTGGCAGTTGACTTTTGCTTTATTCTCCTCTTCCAGCTATGAAATCTCTCTTTGCCTTACCATTGCTCTGTCTGTCTATGTATCTGTCTGTCTGACGCTCACCTGTCCAGTTGACTAATGAGAGAGACAAGCTAAGAAAAGCAGAGAAAGCATCAGCGAAAGAAACAGCAAGGTGGGTGTTCTCCTAACCCTTCCCTCCGCCTTCCCAGCATGCTCAATGCAGCCACCCACCAACATGAATGAATGAATGATGCATTTATATAGCGCTTTATTGTGTATTGTTGTACACCCAAAGCGCTTTACAATCATGTGTGGGGGTCTCTCCTCAACCACCACCAGTGTGCAGCATCCACTTGGATGATGCGACAGCAGCCACAGGACAATGGCGCCAGTGCGCTCACCACACACCAGCTACAAGCTATTCAAACATCTTTGAAAATCAGCATTTTTTTTATACCTTCTAACAGGTTGATCAAAGCTGTTACCTCTCACTGATCAGCCAGAGCTTTGATTTTTTGTATTGTCTCAAGACTCTCAACAGATGCTGTGCAATCATCCATTACAAATGCATGCTACACAATTAGGCCATAATCCTTACCACATTTCCAGCATATAAACAGCTTGTGATGGTGAATCTCGCCAAACACAATCTCTATACTGTGAATACTTTCAGTTCTTAGAAGCTTGAAAGTGTATGAAGCAAGCAGTTTGTCTGTTCCCTTATTTCTAGGTTTGCTAGCATCATTCTTTTCCACATTAGCTACAGGAACGAGATGGAACAGGCTCCCAGATCCAGTTCCAGCTGGAAGGGAAAATGAAACCCCATCTTTCCATTTAACTAGAGTATTGTAACCCTCAGTAGTAACCAAATCTAATTGAATTTGCCTCTTGCTCATCACAGATGAGATTGAGATGGTTTAATTGTGTGTTAGCCCTAGTTAATTACCCAGACTGTGACTGTTTCTACTCAGAGTGCCCTCCCACCCATTGAGAGTGTAAATGGATGCTTGTCTACTTGATATTGTCCTGTCCATATATAACAGATAGTTTCAGACATGCTGGCTGCTAATTAGTGCCACTGAATGGTATGGGAGATGGCCAGCAAATTCAGGTCAGTGGCCAGCTTAGACCTTTATCAAACCAGACTTTTGCTTCATAAATTGCTTTTTAAAGCAAGATAAGAAGCCAAAATGAAAACAGAGGGGGAAAGGAGCCCTAAATGAAAAATGTTCCTGTGTAAAATGGGTTTTGGTTTTAAAATTGGTCTAAATGATGGATATTGTTTAAAGAGAATAAGGGGTATGGCTAGAGAAAATTGAGTGCTGGAGGCTGATTAGCATTCCAGAACCATGGCTGTAGGGTCTGCGGCGTGCCACAAGCTGCCACAGAGGGCCAAAGCGATGCGGAAATGACGGTGCTCTAATTTAGCAGCTAATTTGCTTGCCATTCTCTTGTATTAAACTTAAAAGAGAAAATGGGTCACAACGGGCCGGAGATTGACAGACGCATAATCATGGGACAGGGTACTCGTCAAGGGACCTCAGCTTCCTGCATGATGCTCCTACACCTTTTTAATTTCCCCTCTAATAAACAATCCACTGCCTGCATTGTGTAATCAAACACTCGGTAATGCATATAAAAATGTGGCTCGACGCATATCATTCTCCTAATCAACTGAACTGAGGCTGGAGCACAGAGAGGGGAATTGCTTTAGAAAATGAGAAACTTTTTCACTAAGCAGTGATGAAAATGAGGCGCAAAGTAAGATTTGAGAAGAAGAAGGAGGGAGAAAAAGAGAGAGAAAAATGGTTTGTAATCATCCAAAGGTCAAGTCATATCTGGACTATTGGGACTTCTAATTGAAGCATTTGCATATCATTTGTTGCTAAAGAGACTTGGCCACCCTTTATCAATGATTCAAAATACCTGTTTATTCTGTTGCGAGCAGAGCAAGGATGATTTGTCAGGACATTTACCACCTATTGTCTTATCAGTTACTGGATGAATTGAGCCCTGACTCCTTCGTAATGGCTTCTCTTCCTGGAGACCATCTTGTGAACTTCAGTTATCTTCAGTTACCAGGAAAGTAAGTCAGGGAAGAAAAATAAAGAACAAGAAACAGGTATTTGGCTAAAAACTCTGTAGATTGTGGCTCAAGGTTAAGGATCTAGAGGATAGAGCAGAGAGGTCGACTGCCTGCCGCCACCAGTTGCATGAGCGTTCAAGCTCGATTACTGTTCTCATTACAGCAAAAAGTTCAGGTGGCTGCATCCTATTCATACGCTCAATCTATTAGCAAATTACAGAGGCAATTTACATGTTAATCAAGTCTAATGGTTTACTCTCATCTGTTATGCTTTATGATTAAACGAGATGAATCAATCTACACAAAGCACTTTCCATATTTCATCCGCAAACAAATATCGATACTGTCATCTTGTCATTCGGTGTAATCACAGTTAAGTATGTTCCATACGGAACGAATGAACACTTGTGTCATTACGTCTTAAAAACAATAACAGATGATCATCATAAACCTCACCATGTTTGTTTCTTTTGAGTTATGCCCTCAGTGTCAGTCGCTTTTTCATTCTCCGCTGCTAATCTGAAACTGAAATGGCTTTTAAATTGTGTGTGTGTGAGCCAAGCTTAAAGGAATCCTACGAGGCCCATAGAAATTGGTTATACTATGCTGCTGTATAATGCCTGATGTTACCTAGAGTTAAGCTTCATCTCACCTTCTTTATCTGTGTTTTGTTTTCTATGTACTGAACGTTTCCTGCAACAGGGTCCACAATTAATTCTTCCCTGACCTAAAGCAAATTGTGGGTTCTTTTGTTGTTCTAAAAGTGATGTATATTTCAAATCTAAATTTTAAATATTAAATCCTAAAATAATATTAATAATATATCTCGCTGAAATTGTTTGTTTATTATTATTATCTAATGCATAATGAGACTAATAATATAATAATAACTACTTAATTGTACATACTCATAATAATAACTGCTTAATTTATTATTATTATTAAGACGAACACCTATTTATTTATTGGTTTATTGATTGATTGATCTCACTCTTCCTCATATTTGCTATTTCCTTAGATTACACATTTGTATTGGCACATGGAGTTGCAGAGAAAATTAAATAATACTCTTTTTTTTAAAGACATTAAATTAAAGACATTAAATAATTGATATTTATTGATAATAAAAGTTCTTAACCTTAAACCTTGGTTTAAAGGGGTCATATGATGCAATTTAAAGTTTTTCTTTCGTTTGGAGTGTTACAAGCTGTTGGTGCATAAAGAAAATCTGTAAAGTTCCAAAGACTAAAGTTTCAAACCCAAAGAGATATTCTTTATGAAAGTTAAGACATGTCCACACCCTCCTAAAATGTGTTGTTTAAACACGGCCCCACAGTCTACGTCACTGTGTGGGAAGATTTGCATAACACCGCCCAAATGTTCACGCAAAGAAAGAAGGCGTAACTTTTATTCTCACTGTAGTATTGTTGCTGCTGCCGCCATGTCGTGGACCTCTGAGACTCTGTGTGTTTCGTTGTGAAAGTGAAACTGCTTTGTTTGGCTTCCAAAAGAGGACACGATTAGAAATTAGTGGTTAAGTTGTATTTTCAACACTGTTCGAGAACAGTTCAACCCAATATTCAGATGTGTGCAGCGCATTTTACGGAGGACTGTTTTCTGAACCTGAGAGAGTAGCCTACAATGCCGGCTGTTCTGACTCACAGCCTGTAAGTACGTTTTCATATTTAAAGAATTTGCCACTGATGATTCAAACGTGAGTTTTGAGCAGTGTAGAGTAGCACTTGTTGTTTGTCGTTTCTCCGATCACAAATTACATGGTTTTATGTTTACGTGGCGTGATACGCAACGCGTAAAAAGACAGTATAAGTCATTATAATCCGTAATTATTTCCCCACTGGATGCAACAAATGCCTCGTTTGTACTGGGTTTTAATGGTTTTGTCTCGTTGCACCGGGACACGGCATCACAGTATGGTAAGGGGCGTCACATTTCCGTCAGACGCTTATTCGGTCAATCATAACGCACTGGATAGCTGGCCAATCAGAGCACACCTCGCTTTTCAGAACGATGAGCTTTGTAAAAATCGACGCGTTTCAGAAAGGCGGGGCATAGAGGAAAAACAATAATGTACAGTATGTTGAAAATAATGTGTTTTTTGATCCTTAAACGGCATAAACACATTGCATTACACCAAATACACAAAATAATGTTCTTTTTAGCAACGTCATATGACCCTTTTAAGGCATGTATTCTTTAGTAGATTTTTTTTTCAGCTTCTCACATTTTATTTGCTTGCCAAATCCAATTTCTACATGCATTTGGCACTAGGTGAGTGTTACTTTTGGACCCTGGGTTACAGGATACACTGGATGAAAAAAACCCTCCAGCCTCCACCCAGATAATCGTTCCATCACATATAAATGTAGACTCGCACACATTCACTTTACCACTTGTGCAACACTTCTCAAATTGCTCCTCTGAGAGCCCAAACACTTGACAGGTGTGTACATTCCAGAAGAGTCTACCGGTCACATCAACCGACCTGCCATTTATTTATTTACATATTCAATGTGACTACCTGCCCCTCAGGAATTGCCATGTCCCAGTTTCCCCAGTGAGAGGATCAGGCGGTGCGCTCAGGCTCCTTTGAGCGCTGACCCCTACTTGGCTCTCAGGAGGCGGTGCTCTGTGCGCTAGACAGGCAGATGCTCAGTGCTGCTGAGGGAACCAGTGCCCGGAGGGAAGGCCACAGCGGCCCCAAGTCATCCATCTGCTTTTATCAACTCTTATTTAATGCATGCGAGGAGCCCCTCCACCCCTATCTCTCCCCCTCTCTCTCACTTTCTTAGACTTGTTTTAATGCACTCTTCTAAAATTGAAAAGTCAGTTGCTGTAAACACTCACAGTCTTTTATCCTCCACTCTCCTTTGCCCTTGTCTCACCCGCTAGTTCTGATGGGATAAAACATGTAATGGTGATAAAAGCATGGGCCTTTGGGTGTAGAAGCTGAACAGGAGTGGTTGAGGTGAATGTTTGGCTCACAGTTGTCTCTTAAGATGCCCTTTTCTTGTCTCTGATTCTTTTTAATCCCTTCACAGGTTGCGGCGGGACCTGGAGCAGCTGGTGCTGTTCCTCCACCACCACCAGGGGGAATTGCACCTCCGCCTCCTCCTCCACCTCCCCCACCACCACCAAGTGGAGGCATTCCACCTCCTCCACCTCCTCCTTGTCCTGCATCTCTGGGACCTCCACCCCCTCCACCTCCACCTGGCTGCGGACCTCCACCACCACCTCCACCTCCCGGAGGAGGCCCGCCCCCACTTCCGGGTATGCCTTTGGCTCCTCCTCAACTCGTTGTCCAGCTGCCTTATGGACTGGTGTCCAAGAAGACCTACAAACCTGAGAGCGTCATGAAGCGGGTGAACTGGTCCAAGGTAAGACACTGAACATCACTGGAGCTTAAATGGTTTAAAAACACACATGTTCTGAGAACCGCATAACACACTCCAAGGTCAGCAGTAAATTGCAAATAGTAGCAGTTATTTAGCCTTCCCAGCGTGTAAGAGGAAGACAAGAAGAAAGGATGAAAAAGAGAGTGCAACTTTTTCAGTGGGAGTTGATGGTCCAAAGCCTACGAGTACACATGCAGCTTATTAAAAAGAGCATTGAGCCATGAGACTCACGACTTGCCACTCTGCCTCCCTTTCAAGATATCAGGCCGTAAACTATTTAATTTGCTCAAGTGCCCTTGCGCACACATTCTGTCGGATTGAATACATTTTTGGTTAAAATGAAACAAACACAATATATAAAACAATGTTGCGTAATCCTCCATCGCATTTAAATGCGATTTCTGTGGGTCAACCTCTTCACATCATATTTTTCCTTTTAACTCTCAATCGTTAATTTACCCATCGCCTTGGGGATTTTAACAGTCTGAAAACTGGATTAATTTATTTGTACTTTTTCATGCTTCTGCTCGAACTTGTCTTTAACATCTTTATGCATCAGTGCGAGAGGATACACTCAGTCCTCATAATATATATATATATATATACAGTATATATGTTTATATATTAGGGCTGGGCAAGTTAACTCATTATTATCGCGTTAACGCATTAATTAATTAACGCTGACAATTATTTTATCGCACATTAACGCAGTTTTTATTATTATTTTGAAAGTCCGTTGCACACTGGCTCTGAATACACATACAGACAAACCATATGGGTCACAGGAGGGGTGGGATGTTAATCAGTACTGGCTTGGGATGAGCGTTATCACGCGTCTCAACCAATGAGAGCATTTGAGGTGGGCCTAACACTGTGTCTACACCGGACACGAACGGCGCAGCGCAACAAAATACTATAGAACCCATTATAATCAGAGATGCTGTCTACACTGTATGTCGGCGCGAGCACAACAAATCCCCACCTAAACCCCTGGCTGCCTCTTCTACTAGTACGTATTGACACAAATTTCTAATGATTTTCAATGGTCGCTTTGTCGTGTCCAGTGTATTAGACAGACTTTAGCTGTTGCGGCGCACTGATCTATAATAGAGAAGATATATATAGATCAGTGTTGCGGTGCGACAACTGTTGCATCCGGTGTATAGGATCGCAATGAATGACGGCACGTATGATTTGTAGTGTCGTGCCACGCCGCATCCAGTGTAGACAGAGCTGATTATAATGGGTTCTATTGTATTTTGTGTATGTAATTCGTGAATTAAATAATATAAGAATATTAATAAATAACATTCCATTTTATTTGTAATATTTGCTTGTTTTTATTTTGAACTTGATTAACTCTAGCTAAAAAGTATGATTATTATTTACAATAAAAAAAAAAAAAAAAAAAAAAAAAAAAAAAAAAAAAAAAAAAAAATAAATAAGTTCGTTTTCAGCAAGAAATGTTTCACTTTTGTAATACAGTACTTGAGTTAAAAAAAACTGTTCTATTTTGTTATATGTTAGATTAGCCAGATTTGAAGCAGTTGCAAAATAGCTGAGCTAATAAAATATTAAATATAGTAAAATATTGAAGATTTAAATAATAACACCTTATTTATTGACATGCGTTTGCTGTGTCTTTCGTACTCTCAAACAGACATGGACAAGGTGATGTGATGCGTGGTAATGCTTAGATCTCTCAGGTGTCATTATGCTGATGTGACGGTGATAGGTGATGGAGAGAGGATGAAAATGAGAATTCTAATTAGTTTGATTCTTGCTATTTTAAATCACCCACCGGAGACCCCTCCATCTCTCACAACAGAGGAAGATAACAGTCAGACAGTGAAAGCAGCCGGCAGTCGGGAAACACTCCAGCCCCTGCACTCCTCCCGATCTTTCCCTAAAGCATGTAACGGACTTTCAAATGGCAACATCGGAGATTGTTGCCTGGAGGTGCTGTAATGTAATTTCTCCAACTGTTAGAACACCCACACAGGGGAGCCGCACTCCTTTATGGAAAAGTAAATGATTGCTCGCATCTGCAGCTAAGACCGTTTGGAGCTGCTCACTTTCTGCCCAGAGATGGGTGTAGCTGCCCAAGGCGAAAGGAAGCTACAGTATTTCTTTCTGCTGCTTGAGCGTGAACAAGGTCACCCTGGCTGAACCTTGTGTTAATTACTCTGTTTGGAGGAGTCACGTTTTTTTCACAGGTGCCCTTATGAGGCAGCACACTAATGAGACCGTTCGTTTCTCACTCTGTCAGTCTCTCTGTGTTTTCACTCTTCCATTTGGACTTAGTGAGATTAAAAATGTGATCTGATACTATCCAGTAATGTGGATCATCATTGAGAATGTGGTGCAAAGTAAGCGCCAGGATGAACAACTAAATGGAACGTAGTTGAATGTCTACCATTACCTTTACTAGAGTGTTTCACCATGTTAGTACATATTCATAATCCTAAAAAAATACTAAACATTATGAAGGAATAATTATATCTTGCCTAAATTAAATTAAATATAAAATATTAAATTACATTACATTACATTTAGGGGTGGGAGAAAAAATCGATTAATCGATGCATCGCGATTCTTTCTCCAACGATTCTGGATAAATTCTGAGAATTTCAGAATTGATTCTGAGCTTAGTTTTTAACCAAATGTGCAATGATGCTGAGTTTGCTTTAGAAACACCCGTATTCTGCTTGCTTCCAATTCCTCACACACATACACCTCTCGCACTTTCCGTAAAATAATCTTTCATAAAGTTCAGAAAGGTTGAAGCGAATTGCAAGGACATTTGTGGGCTTCATTGCACAGGATGCGCTGTGAGAGACGCTCGCTTTGTTTGATGTTACACTTGAAGTGTGCGGTCTCGCCCATCAGTATTTTCCTTACAAATGCTCTACGAAGTCATCATTTATGTGGTTTGGAATGCAGTGGACATATATTTCAAATATGAACCTCACTAACAGAAGGCTGCTTTCAATTTCAAATGCTGACGCACGCTTTGTTTGTGAAGACTGCTCGCGCGTGTGGCTGTGCGCGTCTCCGTGTATGTGGTTTAATGCACTTGCGTCTCAAAATGGTTTTATGACGCAAAATTAATGTAAACATAATGTCTTAAGGGATTAAACAGACAGGACAAACCACATTACTACTTATATTTAAAAAGAGATCCGTGACATCTCCCGCTGTCTATGATGTCATAGTATAAAACAACAGTAAAGATGAAGAAAAATCACTCACAGTTCTTGAATGGAAAACGTTCAGATAATCTTAAATACTGAAGCATTCTTTGTTTGTTGTTTGTAATATGTTTCTGTGCTCCTCTTTATTATTTGCTACTTGCTTGTATGTTTTGAAGTTATATTAGTTTAAAATTCTTAACATACAACTGTTTTAATTATTTTTTTCAAATTGTAATTATTTTTAAAAGTACTTAATTACTTATGTAAAGGATATGTAAATGTAAGGATTTTAAGATTCTGAAGTCGGTAAACTAATTAATTAATAAGGGGGGAAAAAGTAGATCAAGAATCATAATGGAATCAGATTGTGACTCCCAGAATCAGAATCTGATCGGATCGTGAGGTGACTAAAGATTCCCACCCCTAATTACATTACATGACATTATTAAATGATCATTTTATTTGGCTAGCTAGGTAAGACTTTCAGGCACAGGCAGACCACTTATAATTCTGTAGTGCAGACGGCCTAAGTGAGAGGGGGTGGCGATGCTACTCAGAGCAAATCTCTAGATAGTTCCACAATCAATTTACAGATTTATTTATGAAAACACTTCATACAAGAATGGGCTTATTGAATAATCGAGAGGCATTTCACCACATCTTTGGACTTCCTGTTTTCTGCTCCTGTCATGACGTGCTGTATCATTTTCTTTAAATTATTATTGAGGTTGAGTAAATTACCATATCTTATTTAAAATGAAAGAGAATACAAAAGGTTTTTTATCCATAAATCTAGCAACTCCTAGTGATGCTGACAGTTTCCCTTCTATTGTATCAAGATTCTAATTATATCCCACAGATTTCTTGAAAATGGTGATATGTGTGTATATGCTGTTGGAGATAGTTTTCTACCGGTTGGGCTGCAATTATATAAATTACAACAATAATGTACACTGAGATTAAGAAAGAAATGTCTTCTCAGGTGTCATTTTGTGCCAAACGTAACCCGTCATTTTCTTTTATTTTGGGTTTGAATGATGATGTGTTGATTGCAGAGCAAAAGAATAAAGAAAAAAAAAAAGATTGAGACATTACAACTTGGGGTGACAGAAACTGATGTTTGATACTGACGCTAAGAGGCTGACAGATGAAATCTACCTATTTAATATGCAGATCTATCTGTCTGTCTGTCTGTCTGTCTGTCTGTCTGTCTGTCTGTCCGTCTGTCCGTCCGTCTGTCCGTCTGTCCGTCTGTCCGTCCGTCCGTTCGTCCGTCCGTCTGTCCGAACGAAAAGAAGAAATCAAGACTTTGTCTTCAGGCACTGACTAGTCAATTTTAAAAACATGTAGTTTCGCACTACAAAAGTCTTTCCTTGGTCCTGGTGCTACTGTGCTTTGGAGACACTTTACTAAAGATGTTGGCGTGATAAACTGGAGGCTGTTTTATATGTATGGAGAGTTATTTCAATTTTCTCTCAGCAAAAGTCAACAATAGCTTTAAAGTCTTAGGTTTCAAATTCTTAGCATGCCGGCACCTAATTTATTGCATACACACATGTTGGCTTTGACTGTGACGAGTAGCACAGTTGAATTCCCTTATGCTAGTGCTGTAATGAAGCGGAGAGAATGAGGCAGAGATGATGAGGGGGAGGAGGTTACTATATGTAAACCGTAAGGGAAAAAATACATAGTTTAAACTGCCACCTCTCTCCGCTATTTTACATCACTTTGATCCTGATTCTAATCCCACACATAAACAGAAACACACACAAGGGATGTGCAAATATTTTCTAGAATATGAACAACATATTTTCGCAGTGTAGTTGCTGGGTTGTCTGGGTAATTAGTAGACTGATCAATTGTGAGGAAGTCCTAATTACATTATCTGATTGGTATCTGGTGGGTTTTCCTTAAGAAGCATATTAGAGGTATATTAGTCATATACTGTAAAATGCATTCTTCAATTAAAAAAAGGTTGTTTTTAACTTTAAATTCAACACTTATGGCATGGAATGTTTGAAAAATACACTACTGGATACACTACCAATTAAAAGTTTGGGGTCAGTAAAAATTCATACTTTTATTCAGCAAGCATGCATTAAATTGCTGCTGTGAACTGGCAGTTAAAGTCGCTGTGAACTGGAAGTTGCTACTGACTTTAATATTGTAATGTATATAAAACTGAAACAAAATATTAAATAGAGGGTGGTATTTTTCTCCTCACCATCTCTCACTCACAGCAAACTAATGGTATTATGCCCAAGCTGTCAATCTGATGTCATCAGATAAGTTTTTTTTTAGATTTTGATTAAAGATTACAAAGACAAACATTTTTTTTTTCAGTTGAACATTTTAATTGTTCATCTCAACACTAGCTATGTGCACTAAAAAAAGAAAAGAAAATAGTGTACATTTTGATTTCATGTGGACTTTAAAGACTGTTATGTTGTTGCAAAAAGTTTTTTTTTTTTTAACATTAATGCTTGTTACATTTTTTAAAAGTTCTATTCATCAAATAATCCTGGATAAAATGTATCACATTTCTTAAGCAGCACAACTGTTTTCAGCATTGATATTAACTCTTTCTTGAGCCCAAAATCAACATATTAGACTGATTTCTGAAAGACCATGTGTCACTAAAGACTTGAGAGATGTATGAATCAGGTATGCATGCTTTGTGTATGTGTGTGTGTGCTTAAGTGTGCAGTGGTGCTTGCTTGCTCTATTCCTGCTGGTGTTTGATGGAGTTTTTCTGTGCTTGCAGATAGTGCCTCAGGAGATGGCGGAAAATTGCTTTTGGCTCAAAGTCAAAGAGGAGCGGTTTGAGAACCCGGACATGTTCAGCCAGCTTTCACTGTCCTTCTCTTCTAAATCCAGAGGTAAGGACAACCTGCTTTGCCTCCCCCCTAATCATATAGGCACACATAGTTTCAGCTACCCTGATACCCACTTTTATCCATCCAAACATTGGGAAACCAATCGTCTCTGTGAAATCATAATTATCTTCATGAAGCTGTCTCAGTTTCCACCGGCTTTCCCTTTTTTATGCAGTCTCTAGAATCAGATTAAGTAAGCGTTTAGCTCTGTGCCAATTAGCAGAGCTGCAGAGTTGGAAGTGTACTTTACATGTCAGCACAGAGTCAGTTTACAAAGCATCCCTCTTCCTTCACGGGAACCGTACTCTAAGCGGCTGTGGGTTTCGATAGGAGCAGAGGACAGATATGCTTGGTTAGCTTGGCTGCCTTTCCGCTTCACTGGATGCCCCCCGAGAGACAGTGAAGAAGAAAAGAACGAGAGAGAAAGTTACAGTACAGAGAGTTGCACTCTTGTTTTGGCCAGTTTGTTTCTCCGTTTGCTTCCCTTGTTTATTCACACTGCTGGAGAAGGATAAAGTGGATGTTTCCTTCGGCAAGGCTGTAAGTTGAACCTTTGACAGTGAGTGGCCTCGGTAGATTTTAATGCCTGTTTCATAAAGGGGCATTGCAGAGGGCCTGTCAGATATTGAGCACAATTGAAGAGTCTGCGCATGTGTGCAGCGGCGGTCAGATGATCAGTCATTGAAGTGAACTGATCTGAGAGCAGATTGGCCGCGGTCTGTGGAGTTTGCTAGCGTTAGCCCACTGGCAGAGCTCCAGATAACTCCTCTTATTCTCCAGTATCGACATTATATCGGCCTGTTTAACTCCATCCAGCAACACTTCAAGCATAATGTGGTGGTTTAAGACGTGTAGAAGTGCATATGACTCTTGAATATAACCGCTGCTGATTACTACTGGGGTTTGTATTTCCTCTTCTGAGACGCTGACAAAAACACAGCCTGTTCCTGTGTAGCTAAGCACCTTTTTTTTTTTTTTAGATATAATTGTGTTTAGGTTTCAGTCGTCTACACTTTGTATTGTTTCTTTAGTTTTTCTCTGCAAAGGTGTAGGTTTTATAAGTAAGAGTTGAGGAGGTCCTCAGGGACCCATCTTTGGCTCAGTTCCTATCAATTACGCCTGAAGCGTACCCACTGACTCGACTCTCCCCAGGTCTGTTTCTGAACCCTAACTGAACGTCTTCATGAATGAAATATGCTTTTCTGTGTTTGATAGTTGCAGCAGTTCTTTTAAGATGAAGCTAGAATTCTGTGACTCAAGCTTTGAAGTGAGTAAGATGTGATTTGGACCCATTCTGGGAACTTTCACGCAATGAGTAGAACCTTACTTCCTCGTACCACTTTTAATTCAAAGATTATTAACCAATGGTAAACCTCACCACTCCAAGAGAGTGGAAGGGAAGAGAGAGTGATGCTATACCACTGGTAATCATACTGACTTTGAACTGTCTGCCATCTGACGAGTGTACTGCCAAAACTGCATCTCTAAAATATACTTTCACGGCACCAGTTGGAGGAGAAGGAGGTGGTAGGTGGTGTCTTCACCCTGTCTCCAGCGTATTTTGAGACTAGGTGCAGCTGGCAGTCCCCAGGGATGAATTGCTTTATAAGGCTACGCAGATGCTCGCTTTTGCCTCACCCTATAAATCCTCATAGCAGAGCTGGCAGAGCAGTCGTTGGTCAAGCTTTGCTTCATTTGTCTGTGCAACTGCCGCTTTATGTAGTGATGAGTGTGGTCCGCTTGTATGGGATTACAATTCTGCCACAATTCACTATTCAATTTCCAAGCACATTTTACCAATTCCAAACGACATCAATCTTAATAACTACTATTAATCTTGTATTTAATAATTTATAATTGATATATAATTATTCATGAAGGCTGAAGTGAAAAATGTCTTATATTCAGGTGTGCATAATTATTAAGCAGATTTTTTTACAGATAAAATGAGCCAAAAAAGAGATTTAACTCAGACTGAAAGTAAAAAATTATAAAATTATTATGATAAATATTCAAAACTAATACAATACTAGAAATTGCAAAGTAAATAAATAACCATTGGACAACAAAATGCTCAGTGGGTCAGCAGGGTCAGTCAAAAACAGGTGGAGAAGAAAAGATGCATATTAACTGCAAAAAAAAATCAGGAATTAAGAATTAGGTGTGAAACCATCAGGAAACATTTAGTCTCCAGCGCCACCATTTTCCAGAACTGCGACCTACCTGGAGTCTCCAGAAGTACAAGGTGTCCTCTTGTACCACTGTTTGAAGAATTTATCTTCCAGAATCTGGCAGTAAGTTTTGGGAGTTCATTTTTAGTCCATCTCGAGATGTTGTCTGTAGAAGATAACCTGCTTAATAATTATGCACACCTGAATATAAGGCATTTTTCACTTCCAGCCTTCAATAATATATAGATTATAAGTGATTAAATACAAGATTAATAGTAGTTATAATTACTGGTAAAATGTGTTTGGAAAAAATATGATCAGAATATCAACTTACATGATAATTATGCATGTACTGTATTTTTCCTTTTCTGCTGTCCAAATAATGCAAGGAAATTTGTGATTGGTTGTCAAGGCAGCCAATCAGAATTTAGCTACCTCGTCTCTGATTGGCTGGAATTATGGCACATTGTAACGCTGGGTTGTGTTGAGCAAATGAGCCGTCGGCATTTAGAGAACACTGAGGGCGGGCATCAGGTGAGCAAGCTAGTGAAATGTTGCACGCGCAAAAGAGAAGGTCTGCACACATCCAAAAACTTATTTTAATTGCAAAATAGATTTTCGTGCGCTCGAAATACTTTCTTCTTTGCGAAACGAACATTTTCTCCACAAAACTCAGATCGTGCGTGCAAAATGCACTTTTGTGCGCTCAAAATATGATCTTTCGTGCACAGAATAGTGGCAGAACTGTAATCCCATACGCTTGAAAGTGCCAGGGAAAAGTGCTCTCAACAACTCGCTTACAGCTAAAGCGTTTATCTGGAGACCGCCAAGTAATGAACAATGAGTCGAGGAGGTGTAAATGTGCTCTTGCCCTCTTTAAAGTATACAAAACAGGCCGCTGTTATCTAGTTTTTCCCCTAAGAGTGTTAGTCTTACTGGTGTTTGAAATTTGGTATTGATAGCTGCTCCATTTTACATTCCTCTTTTCCTCTACGCCGCAGCATCTCTTTCTCCCCCACTGCTCAAAGGGCCTGGTGTTAAATAACTTTTAACAAAAAGGATATAGTGATCAACAGGGATTTTAGATCTATGTCTTTCAAGAGATCCATACTCCTACTGTATTGAAAAGTAGTTTTTTTGAGCTTCTGAGGAATAAGGCCAAACTACAGACATAATGCAAGTTAAAGCAATTGTTCATTTCATAATAAAATGATGAAATTGATATTATCACCTCAATATTTATTTTATTTATTTATTTGAACCGTATACACATAATGGCATATTTTTACATTAGTTACCAGAGCAGCAAAAAAAAATAAAAAAATAAAATATGTGTACACAATAATACTAACATTTATATAAGTCTAGCACATTTTTTTTTAAACCTGTTTTCAAATGTTGCAATCTAATTCAAATATTTGGTAGGTTTTCGGAAGTTTTGGAAGCTATGCAAGTTTTATCTAAAACTTCTCCCATCAGTGTAGAAACACTTGGAACTGCTCTGTCAGACTGGTTAAATTATTGATAACATTGTAAATCCAGTAAAGCTCAGTCAAAGGCAGACAACTTTTTAAGCTTGTCTTCAGGAAATCAAACATTTAAATGCTCACAGACTTTGATGTCAAACAGAATAATAGTTTTTGTTGATCAGCCAGTTTTTTCTTTTTTTGGTGTCGTCTTTGATTGTGGACTAAAATTGTGGTTTATGGACCTGAAGACATTTCAGAACACTACCAGGAAACGTAAAGAGAATATTACCTATTCACATTTCATTCTGTCAGAGTAAAAATACTGTATATCTTATTGTAAAAAAAAAGTACAACAAAAAAAGTTTTATAGACCCAAAACTTGGAAAGTAACAATTTAATTAGCATAATTTGAATAAAAATTGTTAGTAATAGTATATATTTCCAGAGTCTTGCTTCGTGCCATTGAGGGCAGGTTGTCGTGCACTGCTTGACCTCAGTTTGAGAGCAACTTGTTTATAGAAAATACTCACTACTTATTAACTGGTTTAATCAATGGTCCATCCTTTGCAAATATGCTCAGGGCTTGACCTTTTGAGAAAAAAACCCTAGTGTTCTGTGCCCTTTCATTCCAAATCATAGTCTTGGAGATTTGCAAGATTGTCGACAGTCACCTTCTGTCAATACATGCCTTAGAAGCAACGTTATTTGTTCAGAAATGCAGCTTAGACCTAATTTAAATCCTCTTCTTTGTCAGATTCCAATTTTATTGTAATGTTGTTTTCCTTGTAGCCACAGTTGCTTGGCCTTTCCACCCCCTCTCTCTCACACTCTTATTCCCTATTTCCCCCAGACTCCTTTCGCTTGGTGGTATCAATCAATGGTTCTGCTTGTGTTTCTGCTTGGGGGATCAAATCGGATACACTGGTGGACTGAGTGTGTGGCATGACCTACTGCATTTGAAAAGCAATTCAACGCCTCCACTTTTATGTGCCGCTGAAATAAGATGGATGCTGGCAAAACTTGCTCCTCCTCTTGCCCTAATAGGTTTTCTTCACTGCTGACATCCACTGTCAAGATAATAGAAGTCTGACTCTTCGGCACGGTGATGACATGCATTACTTGTTGCTTTTGAAATATAAACCCCATCAGCACCACTGTCCTCTTTAAATGGTGCATCATATGAATTATTACAGAAATTTGAACTCACTGCAGCACCTGAACACTTCACCGATATTCTCTGTGATCGCGCACACTCCTCCCTTTTCCTGCTTGGTGAGGAAAGCTGTGTTTTTTGCATTGGTTTGAAGTGCAAATTGATGTTGAATGAAGTCGTATGGTAGCTTTTTTTTTCTTCTTTGCTCTCACATACATAGACTAGCAGTAACCCAAAATGAAGGAGCTTTTTGGGGAGCACTGCTCAGCCCTGCTGGTGTTGGTGCTTTGAGTGGCTCAGGCAATAGATGAGCTTGATCTGGGTAAATTAAGTGCGATGGGGTGGTGAAGATGGCTCCTGGCTGCTCCACAGATGGAGCTCTGAAGCGAGATCTAATGAAGATGTATTTTAATAATTGGTGTCAATGCTGAAGTAATTCATGGAGAAGGAGGAGCCCAGGGCAGCACTTGACCTCTAAAAGGTGGATTACCATCATTTTTGTCTCTTAATGACCGGCGAGCCTATGATGAGAGAGAAAGAGAGAGAAAAAGCAATGAAAAGCAAGTGAGGGTCATGCTGTAGAGTTCCATATATCTCTCACAGAATCAGTGGTAAAGATTAAAGCAGTGTGATAGTACAGCAAATGCAAGAATTGGAGCTGTCAAGCGGCTAAATATTTTGTTCACATATTGTGCAGTATATGTCAAATGATCAAATTAATTATGATCAAATTATTTGTGGTTAATTGCATAATCAATATTTGTTGCCCCCAAGTAAACAAATGGGTCATGCTGTTTTTTAGCATCTTGCCATGCTCAAATAAATTGTTTTAGGTCAAGGTTTTTAAGTGTGGCTTTGTCAAAATGCATTACCTGTAGATGCAGATAGAGTTACTTACTGAAGACTTGGAAAAGCACAAAAGTGGTACTTTAATGTTGAATTGTGATGGATCCTTCACAATATGATTTGTGTAAGAGTTAATTGTGCTTGTAATTGAATTAGGATAACTTTATATTATTATTTTATTATGAATGAATTAAAATATTTAAAATGACATTTGATATTGATATAAAATTTGTTTTATTTTATGTAAGTTTAGGACATTCTGTAAATGTCATTTAATATCAAACAAATGTGCCACAGGGGTGCAACGAAATGAAAATTCTTGGCCGAAGCCGAACAAAATTAAACACTGGGCCGAATACCGAACACTGTTTTTCACATTTTTTTTTCACCATTGCATAAATTAAATAGCCAAAATGTGCTTTTTACTGTTTTTCCTACTTTACAAAGAAAGGTCATACAAACACACAATTTAAAAAAAAATTACTAACACTGAAAGTTGTTTTAACATTCTAGCAGACGTAATACCAACAAAGCATTAAAATGAATAAGTTAGTAAAATAATATTTTTTTACTGTACAAATAAATGCAGCCTTGCTGAGCAGAAGAGACATCTTTTAAAACAATAGAAAATATTACAGATCCCAATGAACATATGTGTGAATTTATAAAAACTTTATAATAGAGAGTTTGTAAATATATATTATCATTATTATGTCTATTTTATTGTCGACACAATAAATTACAATACTAACATTTATGTATGTTGATGGAGCTTTTATTTAGTCAGAAACCTGCAGGAAGACCTCAGTGCTTCATTTTGTTGACAACAGATTTATAAATGACTCTCATTACGAATTTGGGAAGACGTTTTTGCACGTATAACATTGTCACATGCCTTGTAAAAATTCATCAAAATGTGACTTAGCAACTGACGAGTAACACTGTTTCAGCGCAGATTTACTCGCGTTTGGACTTGAACTCGGCACTGCGCTGGCTGTGCAGCGCTGTTTGAAATAGATGCAATTCGTGCGTGTATTACAAAACAACATTCTGCAGTTTATTTACTAATAGTTTAAGGCCATTTCGCGATTTCAATCATCATACAGTAACCAGCAACAACCACCCTTCCTCTTCTCATCAGAGACATGAGATGCAGCACTAAACAGTCTCTCGCTGTCGGTGCTTGTAATGATTTTTATGTCTTTCTTGGACACTTTTAAATGCCTCCACACTGCCGACATGTTTGCTACGTCAGTGTGCGCCTCTATTTGATCGCGTCACGTGATTGTTCAGTACAAGTTATTCGGTCTTTTCGCTTATTCAGCCGAACACCGAAATTGCTTTTTTTTTTTTCTGTTTTTTTTTTTTTTAGAACTATTTTCCGGCCTGAATATTTGGTTGTCGAACATTCTGTGCATCCCTAGTCTTTATGTATATATGGATTGTAATTTGTGTATGTATTCATATTCAGTCCTTGTGCAATCATTAATTTTTCTATCTTTTTAGATCTTCTGCCAGCTGTGTAAGGCATTAATGACAGATTTCACTTTTAAAAACATGGCTGTGACTCAGGACCTCAGCTTCCCCGCAAGGGGCCTGGCATGATCCCCATTCATCAGCCAAAATTTCATCAAATTCTCTCTGAACTCTCTGAACAACTGTTTCCTCTCCTCCCTCCTCCTTAGTACCCCGACGTTGCTTGTGTGCCCCTGCCAAGGCTTAATTCTTGGGTTATGGAGGGTCCTGAAACGACCCGGACACTTTCACTTTTCAATGATGGAATCAGGCTTAACCTGTTCAGGCTTAACCTCAGATATGCGGCCCAGTATTCTGTTTCTGTACCGAGAGCTCTTGCACCAGGTTTTTCCGAAATCAGAAATGCTTGCTCAAATCCCTACACACACTGTTAGATATAAGACAGAAGCAAGATCCCATAAAAGGCTTTTGGGCTTGTATTGCCTTGTTGTGAGTTTCAAGCCTGTAATCTGTAATGACAGCAGTGTTATGTCTTTGAAAAAGGACATATAGGCATTACCACGAACAGACACAAATGTATTTTATGTAACATAACAGATCCCAGTATCAAAGGAAACTGGAATCCTTGAGGTTTCCATACCAGGCTTTATAACATAGGACCACCACCTGATTAGAATTGTGTTTATTTCCATACAAGCCAATCCCGTTACGCCCTGTGGCAGATGAATGTAGGACACAGTAGAATTGTTCTCCAGCCTGGCTCATATTAACAGCTTGGTCTTAATGCCACAGTAAAATAATAAAGGAGGCTTTTGATAAGCAGCATGCTAAAGCGCTTTGAACAGGGGGTTAGATCATTCCACTTGTCTCCCCTAAGGACAGAGCTGTTTATTGCTGATGCTGTTTATTGCAAATAGAAGCATCTGCCAGTGCAGCTCTGTCCGCATGACTCTGGCCCTCTCCCTCTTCTCTCTCTTTCAAATTTTCTCTTTCATCACTCCAGAAAATCACTCATCCTCGGACGTCAACATGTCCATCTGGACCCAAGGCTACCCAGTCTTGCACTAAAAACTCAAGTGCACACAAGCACACACTATTTTTCTCAACACACACTCGTATGATGGCGTGCTCTTTCTATCATCAGATCACTACTGGTTTTGGCACCTGCACTTTTATAAAAATCACAGCTTTTTTCTCAGCAAGTGTTTATAGCAGCATTGACTTCAGAGACCGTATCGGAGAAGTAGACCTGCTACTTCTTAAAATCGTAAATACATGATGCAATCATTGTCAGATTGCATCGCTGTTTTGAAATGTTATTGAAACTTCAGTTTTTCAGTGTACTTAGAAAATAGCTGCCTAGGACGCTACCGAGATGGCCCAACAATGCATCAAAATGCCATTGATTGGCTTCTTTCTGACCTTGAAGCTAGGCTCTCTAGATTTTTGCTCTTCTGACAGCAGAGGGCTTTATCGAATTCTGCAGGGTTCATACCAAAAATAGAGAGTTGCTTTCTGGTGGCATGCTTCTGAAAAGAAAGCGATTTCTCTAATTGCTCTCATACGCAGAGCCAATTTGTCTCAATAAAGCCAATGTGGCCCGTGCTAATTTTTCTTTGTTTGCCTACTGTGCTCTGCCTCTGCCTAGGCCCACAGTCTCACTCATTTTTGCCGTTCTCTAATAAATCACTTATGCAGGAAAATTAGATAGTTAAATATTAATGGCCTGTAATGAGTTTATTGTGCATTAGAGAGGCCACAGGGGGTGACCTGGATACAGGAGTCTGTGCATTTTGAGAAGGATACCCCACTGTTCTTGGCTCATATTGCTACACTCGGATGTCCCACTGACTTTAATCATCTTATCACAGAGGGGAGCAATTTGGGCAACCACTGCACTTAACAGCCCATTTGAAAATACCACCATGCAGTGCTACCTGTCTCAAAGAAACTCTAAAACTTTCAATGAAATCTTTGCCTCATAACTCCTCATTTGGGAGATGTTTAAGTGCAAGTTTTTGCTTTCCGTTTATATCGTAGACTTTTGAGTAGGCAGTGGAAGTTACTGGTTTCTTTTTCTCTACTTGATTTCCCCTGAGAAAGTTTAAGGAAAGTTAAGTGATGACATTGTTGTACGCTACTGCAACAAGGATGTCCAAATCCGGTCTATAGAAACACTATAATTGTGTGTTATACTTGGAATAGCTATTAAATATATCATGCAACTTCTCTCGACCAAAGCTGTTAAGCCTGAGATTAAGTTTTCTGGCGCAAGATCTTTAATCTAAACAAGTCATATTATCTTAGCAAGTACTCACTAAAAGACAAGTATCCTGGTTTAAATTCCCAGGGAAGGGAAAGTAGACATTAGTGAAGACGTTCTGATTTGTACAAAGAGAAAACATTCATAATCATGGGCTTAATCTCTGTGTCACTCTTCTAGTTTCATACTTGCTGATGATCTCATGTTCAGCACAGTAGTGTGACATGATTGGACGAGCTAGGACTGAGATAAATAGGCCCGGCATCACCTGATAATTTAAAGTATTCCTGTCAGTATGGGGTACATGAATAATCAACATCTCTTCAAAATAGTGACGTGTGCCCTCCACATGCAGCCTAGAGGGAACAAAAACAAGACTGAAATAAGAAACCAAAAACAACGGCACATTACAGAGGCATATAGTCTCCCGGGCAGACGAGTAGAGAAGGGAGGAGCTTTATTTTCTTTCTGCCATGGGGTTTGACAGTGAGAGAAGATGTATTTAGGCTGGAGTCACATCCTCTCAGGCCCTGCGGGGGTCTGCATCAAACTACTTCTACAACGAGGCATCCCAGACGTGGGCATGGGGACTCTGAGTACCCCAGAGAGATGTGCCCCGCTCACAGTGTGGTGATGGGTGTGTTTCTTTTGCTGCTGCGGTTTGGAAATATTCATGTCTGCATATGTTAATGGAACTAGTTCCACAGTGTTTCTCATGTAAGCGAACTTATGACAGAGTACTTGAGAATAATAATATTTGCAAATCTTCCTAAATCAATTAGTTCAGTGAATCACAAGGTTGCTTGTAGTTTCATACTTAAATCAACGTTTTGCGATATTATAAGCAACATATGTTGTACAGTATATAAGAAGTTATTGTGTTTCAATATTTGATTGGGATTTAATTAACTTTGTTTAGTGTTAAACTTAATGTTGATTATAATTAAACCAAATTAATTAAACTAAAAGATGTGAGAGCGAATTGATTAAAATGTACAAATCGCTGCCTAGAAATTAAGCTTCAAAGTTTTTGCATTCCATATAGCAAAAATGATATGGGGAACAAGTCTCTTCCATACATGAACATGACAGCGACCCTAAATGTATTCTAAATGGACAATATCAAAATCTTCTCAAATTTGTAAATGGGGATTTCTTAGAACAGGTAAAATACAGATAGAACCTTCTAATTCTAAAAAGTAATTTTCCACTTGAAATTATAAGGTTCTATCTTGCAAAACATTAATTGAAGCAACAATTTTCAAGAAATACAAACATTTTACTTACAATTGGTTTTAAAACATAAAATTAGTGTTGTCAGAATGAGAACTGACAAAAATGTCAGATAGAACCTAATAATTCCAAGGCGACAAAATGTTAGTATTTTCAAAAATCCTTATAGACTTTCTCTGTTGTTGCAGCATAATTCCAAAGCATTTAAGTTTTTTTTACTTTCCGCATGCTTTGTTTTCTTTGTTTTGGTCATGTTATCAGTGCTAATTGCCACCATAGTCTTTTATCTAAATGTTACATTTCCCAGACTGCAACTTTATTGGCTGTTTGAGCAGTTCGACTTCTAATTTCCATACAAATCAAAAATGGTGTTGAGGCCACATCTCGGTGCGATCCTCTCCCCCTGCTCTCTAGGCCTATGTGGTGACGTCTTATCATGTTTAATTTGTCCCCGAGACTCTGAGGTGGAATTGGTTCAGGGCAGCGAAAGAGTGCAGAGAGAGGTCTGAAGAGTAGATGGGACGACACGCTCGCTGTCCCCCCATCGCCTCCCCTCGCCTGCCTGTCGAGTAAACAATCCCGGTGCTGCGTGCTCAAGATGGAGCCTCACTGAATATCAACAACACACTTTGCAGCGTGAAAAGCCTCTTCTCCATGGAAAGCTGAGCCGAGAACCCAGACAACCGCACAACAGCCCTCGCCCTGATTGGAGACCAGCGTTACAAGACATTTTGGGGAAAAGAGAGTGAATTTTGGAGGGGATTGAAAAGAGTAAGGGAGGGGTGGGCTATCGTGGACAGCAGAGAGTAGAGGTCAAGGAGAGAAGCATGGAAAGGACCTCAAAGATGGAAGGAAGGTGTAGTGAGATTTAAAGAGATCACCCAACAAAATGAAAATTGTCATGCCAAACTTGTCAGACTTTTTCTTTCAAATAACACAAAAGGTGAAATCTTGCAGACTGTTTCCTATGCTCTTTTTCAAACACTCAAAATGAATAGGGACTGAAACATTCACTCTTCAAAAAGGGTAGAAAAGCAGCATAAAAGGATCATAACCTCATGAGACCCTTTGACCTCATATGAGGACATTATATTTTGGTGTATTTCTCTGAGACTATACATGCCACTTCAAATATGTCTGATATTAATTTAGTGACATATGGAAATATGATAATATTTTGTAATTATCATTTAAATCTGTCAAATTTTTAACATGTCGTCATAATAACCTCTCAGGAAAATGTTATGGGGTTTCAAATCAAAATATGACTTTCTGTTACGAAACAGGTTGTTGATTTCATACATGTCCTCATATGAGGATATGAGACTAAATGAGACCTCATATGAGACTAAAAGCATGTTTATTAGCATTTTGGGAGACATAACAAATGAATAGGGAAAGAAATTATATTTCAGTATTCTATGAAATATTATGTATTATGAAAATCTTGTCAAATATTACTCCCATTATTACACTTCTTTTTTCATTACATGTTGCCCCAAAAACACATTAATATGCAAATTAGATTTAGTTTATAGATACATTGTATATAATGAAAAAACCCGTTTATGGCCATTTTACACACATTTTGCATAAAGAAAAATGTTTTTTAAAAAATTTTTCATAACACAGTTGATAATCATCTTTATACAAAGTTTGGTAAAAAAAAAAATCCTGAAAACTAAAAATTTATTGGTGATTTAAAAAAGCTATTGTTTTTGCCTGTGCATGTTCATTCATGTCTTTTTATTTATTTTTTTAAATTGAGTCCGGATGTCCTCTACCGTGGACATACAGTAGCATAACTTATAAATGAAATATCATTTTTAATTTTTTTTTTGTTAAAGAGTTAACTGGATCATTCTGGTTCACAAACAAATCACTCGAACCATTTTTTTATGTACTGACTCATTGATAAGATCTGACTCAAAAGAAAGACTCGTTAATTGTTCATGAGATTGATGCAATTATTAATTAATGACGTAAATACTTCACTTGTGAACGCACAGCCTTATTGAATGGCTTCAGACTGTGTTTGAATATATAGCGCACTGGTCGTATGAAATACCTTTATGACACTTGTGTGGTACGATAACTATAATTTAAATTCTGCATGAAAATAAAGGAAAGTAATGAGGGTGAGTGGTGACTGAAATTTTATTTTTGAATGAACAGTGAACAATTGAACATGTTTCCGTTGACTGTTGTTAAACTCAGTATGAACCAGAAATTGAACCAGACTTGTTCTTCCATTGTGATGTATGTGAGTGAAACAGCTTCTTGAATAAGAAAAAAATATTTTTCATAAAAAAAGTCTCTGTCTGTCTGTCTATCTATCTATCCTGATTGCTATAGATCTTTCTTGCTCAAATCTGTCCCTTTCTCCCTCTCTCTGTTTCATTCAATCAACATTTCAGTCCTCTTCTTTGAACGCTTGTGAGAGTTTTCTTGACCTCTCGCCAGCAAAGATCAGCCTTTGAGGTCTTTACTTGATGTATGAGAGCCATATAGTCTGACCGCTCGACCCTCTCTTTGACATTTTGTCTTATTTGTTGCTGCTCTCCTGATCTCTGACCTCATGTATATCTTGGCCAACTCTAAGCAATGCTCTTTTGGTAGAAAGCAAGAAAGGAGAGAAGTAGGGTCTTTTTTAACATAAAGCAAGACTGCCTTAAAGAAGCATTGCATATGAACTTTCACAGATTCTTTCTTCCCCTCTGAATTTTGAATGTGTTTTATTAAAAGGTGTGCTTTATGTACACTTGATGGTTGTCTGAGCCCTGATACATATACATACTTTACGTAGACAGCCATTATTTCAATAGCATTCTGTTGGAGTTTTGTGGAGGTGCAATGGTCTCATTTTGTGCAAATCTGACAACTGGTTGGTTGGATTTCAAACAAGTCTGAAATGTGTCGTAGTATCTGTAGTCTCTCACACTAGTTGATGATGAGCACATGCTGTGAATTGACTACAATCTGGGGCTTTTTGTTGCAGTCTTAAAACATAAAAGAGTGACAAGCTTCTGTCTTGTAGTGTACGCTGTGCTTTATGAAGATTCCAAGTCGGCAGAGCAGTACATACCTATTTATGCTTTCTCTCTCTATCTGCCTGTCTCTTCCATACCTTTTTTTCTTTCCAATTTTCTAAGGTGTTGGTCAGTTCTTGGCAGTGGACCGGTGTAAAGTGTTTGTGTCTGTGGTGTGCTGCATAGATGCTGATACAAGCCTCCATCCTGGCACATTTTTTTTTCCTTCGTCTTGTCACTAAATCCATTCGCAAACAGCCACAGGGTGCAATATAAAAAGCGTTTCATCATTTGTGACTGTGAATAGGATTGACTCCAAACTTTGATCCAGCAGCTAATTGTCAACTTTACAGCAGAGATAATGCAGAGAGAGAAAGATACTATAGTTGCTCAAAGATGTAAACTTCAAAATGTATGGATATCTTTGGATTATATAACAAAATATCAAATCTAGACTCACTACTAGTGTTATTCTATCATGATTTACTATTTTATACTGTTATATAATAGTATATTAAACAGTATTTTTTAATATTTGATTAGCATTTCTTTTTCATTTTTCACTTGTAATTTTAATTTAATATAAGTTCAGTGCATTTCTATTTAGCTTATTTAAATATTTTGTTTAAAAATAAGTTGCCATTTATATATTTTGTAAGCTTTCATCTAATATTTATGTTCTATTTCCACTATTTTAATAAAAAAATAATTTTTTTAGTTAATACAAACATTGCTCATTTCATACATTCACTAAAATCACCTTCTCTGAGAAAAACTCCAGGTTTCAGATGCTGTTTGATTTGATATTTTATTCCTCATTGAATGACAGTCATGCATTTTTAAGTGACTCAGGTGTCCAAAACCATTTTGTGCCCAATATATAAGGATTCTTTACTTCGTAAGGGTTCTAAAGATGAGGCCAAAAGAGCAGATGTTCTGGATAGATGTGATCATTGCTGTATGTGCTCTTCTGAATTTGCATTAAATGGGCACGCTCTGCCTCTTCTCTCCTTCCTCCTCCGTCTCGGCCGAGGTAAGGCAACTTATTAACCTTTCTGAAGCCATGGGCATCTCAGGGATTGAAAGTACACTTTTAGCACGGCGTGTTAATACAAATTAACCTCAGACGATTGATATGCCTTGATTCAATTTTAATCACATTTCACACAATCAACGTCAGAGCACTCGTGTACTTCAGCCAACACCACCTTGTATTACATTTTCTCATCAGTTCTCTGATATTTGATTAGAGGCATTGGCGTGACACGTCAGAGTCAAACCACCGTCCACTTAAACTCCCCATCCCCCATTTTATCGTATATGTAGTTTACTCGCTGTTAGTGAGTATACTGTATGTTGTGTTACATTATATGGACGAGGCCTTGAGGTGCACCAGCCCTCCTCCCCCTATAATAACAATTGAGTTGAATTGATTCGCCTGCATGCGCCTCAATGCCATTTTTCTGCTGGCGTGCGGCATCGGCATCCTGTAACGTGTGTTTGCCATGTTGATGGCGGTGCTAATGGTCTATGTCATGTCAGAGAGAATGTTTGACGCCTTTCCCCCCCTCTTCCCATGCTGAGGCTACTGAAGCATGTTTAACTCTCCCATAATGCCAGAGTCCATTAGCCGACCGATACATAACTATCACGCAGGTGCTCGGCAGTGATGGAGGGTCTCTCAGCCCACATGGCTATTTAAACCCATTCACTCTGTCTGAAATCCAGTCAAAACGCATCTCTCTCCCTTTCGCTGTCTCTATCTCATGCGTTCTCAATCTTGTCTAAACCGACTAGCGCCGTAATATACCAGAGGGGGAGAGAGTTCGGACTCCCCTGCGGCACAATTAAAGAGCCCGCGGCTGGGGCCGGGCTCAGCTGCTAGAGGAGAGGGTCACCTGCCAGCCCATCACTCTGGTCCAGAAACCAAGCTGACTGCCACGACTCTGCAATATACTCGGCTCGTCCCAATGGCCCTTCCACCATCTCTAGGCGGTCATAGATTGGAAACGAAGAGCGAATTTGCTTGTGGTTATAACCCCAGGTGTGTGCGAGCTGTGTGGCTGGGTTTCCATGGTGAGAGGTCAGCGGATGGCAGGAAGTAATGAGGGCTGGTCTCAAGCAGGGTGATGCAGGGAGGAAGAGGTTATAAGAGGATGGGGGGAGAGACCCAGAGCTCTGGAGTTAATTGTGTGAACATTAGCTGCAGACCCGTCTGGCTATTTTGGCACTGGATAGTGGTAATGTGGTGGGTGTTTTGGATTTGGAAGAGCCAAACGGTGCCACTGTAGATGATTGTAGCATGTGATTGTAAACATGCTGTGTGTGTATTTAAAGTTGGTTAGATAAGCCTGTATGTGTGTGAGGGTGTGACTGGGGCTGATTTAAATATATGTTAGTATATCATTATTCTGTCACTACTTTAGGTCCTTGATTCCATTTTTTTTATTGATTTACTTGTGTCTTTGTCTGCATACACTACTGTTCAAATGTTTGAGGTGCACACGTTTTTTTTCTTTTTTTTAAATACAGTATAATTGTGAAGTAACAAAGTAAAATTGTGAAATATTAATGTATTCCTATATTTTTATATAATATCATATAATAATGTATTTTAAAATGTAATTTATTTATGTGATGGCAAAGCTGAATTTTCAGCTGCCGTTACTCCAGTCCTAAGTGTTGCGTGATCCTTCAGAAATCATTCTCATATGCTGATTTGCAATGCACAAAATAGTTATTATTAATTTAAAAAAAAATGCCCCACAACAAAAAAAAAAATTTGTTGAAAACAGCTGCATTGCTTAATTTTGTGGAAACTGTGCTACATTCTTTGATGAATAGAAACTTCATAAGAAAAGTATTTATTCATTTATTGTTTGTTTGTGTTGTATTGTCCTTTCCTTTCCTTTCCTTTCCTGCTCCTTTTCGCTCCTTTCCGCCAGTTGCGATCCAATCATGATGTATTGCACCTATATCATATTGTATATTATCTCTGCCAATATCCAATTTCTTTGTTGACGTCTGTGTGTTTGAATAATGATATGGTTTGTTTATGTTTAAACCGTGTTAGCCATGTCAATTATTCATCCTTAGATCTACACATTAGTGCCCAGTGTGTGCATGTGTTGTGCATATCCATGTACAATAACATGTGTCAGTGAACTTCTGCATGTCTGTTTGCTTGTGTTTTTGTGTTAATGAATGCTCCTGGCTGTGTGTAATTAACACAACAGCAAATGTCCCCAAAGGGTGAGATTAACACTGAATGCATGAGACACAATGCAACTCGGGAGAGTAGAGGATAGTGCTGCCCGGCTCCCAGGGCTTCCTGGATCTTGCCACTGTCCCCTCAGATTATTCTGCACCCCTGTCCCACTGATATCTGCCTGTCCTACTCCCCTCTCCACTCCTCTGGTCCAGTTGCCCATCATATCATGGTTCAACACTCACAAACACATGCTGCTTTGACTGGTAAATTGCCAGCATGGGCTGGTAGCCATACCTTGTATACTTTATGGGACAAAACAAAACCGTAATACCCAGAAACGATCTGGCTGTGGCTTGTTAATCAATAACTCCAAGATTTTGGCAAATTATCTTACATTTCTCTGGTGAGGCTTGATGTACATGCATTTAGAGTTAAGCAACATCAATCTTTCTGTGGCTGATGCTGATACAATTACTAGAGAGTTGCGGTCAGTGCATTCAGAGTTATTTTTATGGATTTTATGGAAAAAAAAAATCTAAATGTCGTTGTTTGCATTAATGATGCAGAATGTTTACTGTGGGTTAGTTTAAAGTTATGTCCTCCAGACACAGATCAGATCCATCTTGTAGTGATATATAGACACCAAGAGAATGCTTTTCACCATTCACAGGGTTTCCGCGGGGTCTTAAAAAGTATTACATTTAGTTGTATCAAATTTAAGGCCTTAAAAAGTCTTAATTTTTTGCAAGAAAGTCTTAATTATGATTTCAAGAGGTCTTAAATTTGGGGATGGAAAGACCAGAATTGCGATATGCTGAATATGACGATTAACCTTCAAAGCGCTATGATTTCATGAGCGCTGCACGTTCAAAGTCCGGTGCTACGCTGCTTTGTGTTCTGCCGTTACTGGGGAAATAGTTATAGGTCGGCCAAAAGCGTTACCTGCTGCCAGAGAATGAATATGCATTTTCAATAAAACTGTTGTTTTATTTAGATTTCAGACAAATGTAAAAATCGACCCATGCTTTTACCCTGCAAACACGCAGAGCTTTAAATGTGAACTGGTAGATCGATAAGAAGACAATGCATTATAAAAATCTTAACAGTATAGGTGTGTGCGATATGAATGGTCTGCCTTAATATCGTAATTGTTGTTTTAACTATGTGCGATTTGACATTATCGAGTATATCGCGAAAAGCAAACAAAACACACCTACAGAGTGCACACATACATTACGTGAAGAAGTCTAACTTAGTAGTTTAGACTAGTGCGCGTGCGCATTTAGAGTGCGTTCTTTCATTGCATGAATCAGTCTATTAAAATGCATTTAGAATTATCACATAATTCAAGATATTGTGCAGAAAATGTATATATTTATATCATTTCATATAGTTAATATCACACGAAGAGTGACATTTTTTTTCTCCAAAAGTCAGCATGATTACAAATGTGATATTGATTTTATACAACAGTTCAATAAACAAGAATTTAGTATTAAGAGACTTATGTTTCCAGAATCGGATCGAATGAGTTTTATTGCCAGTATGTTTACACTAACTAGGAATTTGTTTCATGCCAGAAGCTCCACAGTGTACATATGACAGTGACATAACAAAAACCAGATAATAAAAATAGAAAATATAACAAGTACTAAGGATAAAATAACAAATCGACAATTGCATGTACAGGTTATACAAATAGACAGTTGTATGTACAGGTATATTGTGTGCAAATTGAAATGTAGACTGAGTGTGTGTTTTAGATAAATAAGTGTATGAGTGAATAATAGTGTGTGTTCCACAGTTATTGTCAAGTGTTCATGAGATGGATTGCCTGAGGGAAGAAACTTTTCCTGTGTCTGGTCGTTCTGGTGCTCAGAGCTCTGTAGCGTCGTCCAGATGGCAACAGTTCAAAGAGGGATTGTGCTGGATGTGAGGGGTCCAGAGTGTTTCTGCCAGCCCTTTTGCTCACTCTGGATGAGTACTGTTCTTGGAGAGAAGGGATGGTTGTACCAATGACTCGCTCAGCAGTCCGGACTACCATTTGTAGTCTTCTGAGGTCAGATTTGGTATCTGAGCTGAACCAGACAGTTATTGAAGTGCAGAGGACAGATTCGATAATGGCGGAGTAGAACTGTTTCAGGAGCTCTTGTGGCAGGTTGAACTTCCTCAGCTGTCGAAGGAAGTACAGCCTCTGCTGGGCCTTTTTCACAATGGAGTCAATGTGAGTGTCCCTTTTCAGGTCCTGAGAGATTGTGGTGCCAGGAACCTGAATGACTCCACTGCAACCACAGTGCTGTTCATGATGGTGAGTGGGGGAGTGCAGAGTGGTTTCTCCTGAAGTCCACGGTCATCTCCACAATTTTTAGCGTGTTGATCGCCAGGTTGTTGAGACTGCACCAGACAGCCAGCTGCTCGACCTTCTGTCTGTAAGCAGATTCGTCACCGTCCTGAATGAGGCCGATTAGTGTGGTGTCGTCTGCAAACTTTAGGAGTTTGACAGAGGGGTCTTTAGACGTGCAGTCTTTGTTGTAGAGGGAGAAGAGCAGTGGGGAGAGTACATATCCCTGAGGAGCTCCAGTGCTGATCGTGTGGGTGCTGGATGTGTATTTTCCCAGCGCTCACTAGCTTCTGCCTGTCTGTCAGGAAGCTGGTGAGCCACTGACAGACGGAGGTGGGCACGGCGAGCTGAGTTAGTTTGGGCAGGAGGATGTTTGGGATGATGGTGTTAAAGGCCGTGCTGAAGTCCACGAACAGGATCCTCATATAAGTCCCTGGTCTGTCTAGATGTTTTCAGAACATAATGCAGTCCCATGTTTACTGCATCGTCCACAGACCTGTTTTCTCTGTAGGCAAACTGAAGAGGATCCAGCAAGGGTCCTGTGATGTCCTTCAGGTGGGCCAGCACTAGTTTTTCAAAATACTTCATGACCACAGATGCTAGAGCCACAGGTCTGTAGTCATTAATCCAGTAATTTTGGGTTTCTTTGGGACGGGGATGATGGTGGAGCGTTTGAAGCATGAAGGTACTTTGCACAGCTCCAGTGATCTGTTGAATATCAGTGTGAAGATGGGGGCCAGCTGGTCGGCACAGGATTTCAGACAGACTGGTGTAGCACAGTCTGGGCCTGGTGCTTTTTTCTTTTTCTGCTTCTGGAAGACCTGGCGCACCTCGTCTTCGCTGATCTGAATTGCAGGTGTGGGGGAGAGGGGGGTTGCTGGAGGTGTGAATGGTTGTGTGGAGAGGTGTTCAGGGCGGGTGTGGGGTGTCTTTTCAAACCTGCAGTAGAACTCGTTCAGATCGTCTGCCAGGTGTTGATTCTCCGCAGTGCTGGGGGATGGTGTCTTGTAATTTGGTGATTTCTTTTAGACTTTTCCAGACTGATGCCGAGTCACTGGAAGTGAACTGAGCCCTTATTTTTTCTGAATAATTCCTCTTTGCCACTCTGATCTCCTTTTCCAGTGTGTATTTAGCCTGTTTATACAAGACATTATCCCCTTCCTGTGAGCATCTCCTTTGGCCTGACGGAGCTGTCTGAGTTTTGCAGTGAACCATGGTTTGTCATTGTTGTAAGTTAAGTGAGTCCTGGTAGGAATGCACATGTCTTCACAGAAACTGATATAAGATGTTACAGTCTCTGTGAGCTCGTCCAGATCGGTGGCAGCAGCTTCAAAGACGCTCCAATCAGTGAGGTCAAAACAAGCTTGTAAATCCTGCTCTGCTTCATTAGTCCATCTTTTTACAGTCCTTAATACAGGTTTAGCTGATTTCAGTTTCTGCCTGTAGGTCGGTATAAGATGAACCAAGCAGTGATCAGAGATCCCCAAAGCTGCTCGTGGGACAGAGTGATATGCATTCTTTATTGTGGTGTAACAGTGATCCAATATATTACTGTCTCTGGTGGGACATGTGATGTGCTGTCTGTATTTTGGCAGTTCACGGGAGAGATTGGCTTTATTAAAGTCCCCGAGAATGATTAAAACAGAGTCCGGGTGTTGTTGTTCTGTGTCCGTGATCAGATCACCGAGTTTCTGTAAAGCGGAGCTCACGTGTGCTTGCGGAGGGATGTACACACTGACGAGAATGAATGAGCAAAACTCCCGCGGCGAGTAGAAGGGCTTGCAATTAACCCTCTGGGGTCTGAGAGGTGTTTTGGGCCCTGGAGAAGTTTTGACATGTCCTGACATTTGTGCTTTTTTCAGTTGCTAATAAACATTTTAATGACTAAGTTTAGTAGCACCATAATCAGCACAAACTGGGCTACAATAATATGTGAGCAGCATGTATGTATGTGATTGTGTTTTTGAGAAAACAACGTTTATGCGTGCTTAGTGAAAAACTAAAATTTTAAAGTCACTGAAATAAGGCCATAAAACACATACAGAACATTTGTTCACAGGACTATTGAGAACAGATCTTGAAGTCTAGAGTTTTTGCATCAGAATGATGTGAAAATCATCTTGTTTACTCACAGAAAACAATATATTGATTTAAATTTTCTAAGACACTTTTTGTGTAGAAAAGGAATATGCGAGGGGGCGTGAATGGTCATGTATAATGAGTGATTCACACCTGAGAAGACAAAGGCCTGCATAATGAGCTGCATAATGAGCTGTCAGGTGTGTGACTGAGAGGGAATTGCTACAAGAAATAATGAGGAAAAGAAATGTATCTATTTTTTTGTTTGTATTTTATTTAGAATATATATAACTATCACATCTTTTTGGGAGTGTGTGCATCACATGGTATTAGCTGTGGTCCAGGCTCTTGTGCGGGGCAGGAATCTCAGAGCCTGTGGAACATGTCAACGTCAGTCTCTGGTTTCCATGACCAAGTGGGCTGCTTATTTGCTTTGGCTCTCTTTGCAACAGGTTCTTTTGCACTGTTATTCTCACATCTGAAATAAAAAAGCAAGCATGCTGTTTACACAAACTACATTATTAACATTATTATGATGTTCACAGATACTAGTACTAATTTATCTAAACAAACACAATCACCACATAGCAACATATTTTAACACGAAGTAACTAAATCAAATGAAAGTAACATCTGTAAAATAGTGAATGCACACTTACTCTAAAATTCTGAATGGAGTTGAAAACTGAACGAGTGCCCCCTTCCTATGAGAGATGCAGGTGAAGGCAAGAGTGGTGTACTCCCCACAGTACCTTAGTATAGTATGCATACTTCATGAGAAAACAGAATGCCAATTACAAAGGAACTACATTTTAACACTATCAACCACTAATAATATTACCACATATTCTAGGAACAATACAATTTCTATACTGTGCACTTACTCAGTGTGATTTTCTAGCGAACTCAAAACTGAACGACATGCGTTTGCCTTTCTTGTGCAAGATGCCGGTGCTGCAGCCACATTCCTAAACCAAAATAAAACAGTTTCAAACATTTCAGCATCATTACTCCATAAGACACGGTATAACACATTCAAAATATTTACACCAGAGCAGATCTTCATGAACAGAAGCTTAGTTACATTCATAAACACAAGCATGCTTTGTATGTAGGCCTATACAATCCAAAAACTATCATTATAAACGTGTATGGCTATATTCGTGAACAGAGAATATCCTATCACAGGTTTTGACTAATAATTCTTACTGACATTAGGCTAGTAATATTATAGCTCATTTTACTTTTATATCGTATTTCTGTCTGTTATAGAATATAAAAAAACATTGTGGCATCGTGACATTTAGATGCTGTGATGTTTCACTTGATTATACATTTAGTCAGTAATTATAGTTTGGAGAAAGTCTAACTAGTAAAATGTGTACAAGTTATGTGAAAACTAATACAAGTAGGTTAATAAAAAAGACTTACTCATGTTTTTTCCTGAGGTAATCCAAAGCTTCTTGAGGTGAATTCTGTCTTATTCTCAGCGCGACGCGAACAGTAAAACTTGGTCTTGCTGCTGTGTTTGCTGTGATGTGGGTGTTTATACGCCGCGCGCTTCACGTGGATGATTATAATATCTATAGCGCTCAGCGTGTGGGCGTGGTCGCATTAGAGATAATGAAGGGAGACTTGAAAAACTGGACATCGCGTTGGTTTCATATGGATTACTTTATCACAGAATATTTGTTTTCGATAAGACTTACTTCATTTAAAAGCAGACACTTCAAGGTTTCTATAGATATATTTCTCATGTCTCTTTGTTGAGTATTTGTTGAGTTACAGTTCATTTTAATGACGCGGTTCTAAATAAAGATTACGCAGACCAAGGCGGCAGACAGCACACCCTGTGTGTTTTCTTTATTTTACAAAAGCACAGCATTTTGTTATTATTATGAGTGTAAAAGTAGACCCTTTACAGATTCGATTAATGTATTGCTCTTATCTGTAAGATCAAAATTGAAAGTGTAATTTAAGTTATTTTCGGTGTGATCTGGAGAAGATGCCTCAAAACGCGTATCCGTGTTAATCGACCTCAGAGGGTTAATGAAGAGCACTTCTAGATCTGAACAGCACATCTTCTTTAACCCAGTTACATCTGTACACCACCTCTCATTGCTGTAAAAGCATGTCCCGCCACCGCGTGATTTCCCTGTTGATTCTGCGTCGCGATCTGCGTCAGCTGAAAGCCCGGGAGACTCAACGAGCTGTCCGGAATGGCGTCTTTCAGCCAGGTTTCCGTGAAACACAGAGCAACAGAGTTAGAAAAAAAAAAAATTTTTATTTCCCCCTTTATTTGTCCGGGAGAGCAGAATGAGTTCGTCTGTTTTGTTGGGTAGAGAGCGGAGGTTCGCCAGATGGATGCTGGGCAACGGCATTCTGAATCCGCGCTTCCTGAGCTTCACGAGCGCGCCGGCTCGCTTCCGCCGTCTGCGCGTCCTGAATCGTTGATCACGCCACAGCTCCCCCGACACAATGTCCAGCAAAACATCCGAATAATCGAAAACCGGTGAAATATCGGGTGATGTGTACTTCCGAATGTCCAGCAATTCGTCTCTGGTGAAACTGATTGCAGGGATATAACTAAAGACAGGACAAACGAACAAAAACATAAAACAACTGTGGAGCACGCCACGGATGCAGCCATCAGCGTCGGCGCCATTGTGCATAATTTAGACACCATATTTTCTGTTTTTGCTCTATTTCTCCAACAAAAATCATTTTTTTGTCCCCCCAAAAACACGCACAGCGCTGGTTTGCATCTCTGAGTAACAGGACGGTGTCTCGTTCCTGAATGAATCAACCGTTTAAATGATGCGGTTCAATCGCAATGACTCACTTAACAGTAACTTGCTGCCACCTGCTGGCGGTTTTAATTTCACATTTAAGGTACCTTTTCATTTTAAAAATAATTTCAAATATCAGTTTTCAATGTTTTATGTTTAATTTATCAAAACATTATTTATGCATTTGTAACTGCAGGTTAAATGCATTCTTGTCCTGCATTAAACAGTGTGTAAATGCTCTAAATGCCCCTTCTAATGCAGCGAAAAGATTTAAGATACATTTTGTTGATACTGATTTCATTTGCTTGGTAACAGCCCAAATGCCAGAATTTGACTCAAAAGTTGGTATATACTTTTAGAACAAAATGGCTTAAAGGTAAAAATACCCATACAACTTGTTGGAAATTATTATTTTATATCACTGCTTTGAACTGACCACACAGAATATGATGAATATCAAAAAATTCAGGAGTCAGCTGTCCACGGCAGTCCCTAAGATACCAGCACAGTAACACACTCAGCAAAATATTATCTAATTATCGTTATCGATAAAAATCCCAGAAATTATCGAGATATCATTTTTTGTTAATATCGCACACCCCTAACTTATGTTATTTAATTGATATAATAATTTATTGATAATAATTGTTTAAATATAATAATACTTTTGACTCTATTTTCTTAAAAGTGGTTTAAAGGCTGAAATGTTTTTGTGAAAACTTGTATCTGAACTGTAAATTATGCTTTTTACAGTAATTTTTCAGTTTAATATGGTACTATAGACATTGCCCTACCCTGCTCATATGGTGTTAATTTTATTTGTGCAGGTCTTAAAAACGTCTTAAAAAGTCTTTATAGTTGAGCTTAAAACTCCTGCAGACACCCTCATTCCCGATTCTTGTTTTGTGGAATGTGGAATATAATATTTTATGTGGAATATGAGCAACAAATCACAATGGTGCAGCCACTTTTTTAATAACAGGTGACATTCCAAGAGTAGCTTGATCTTGAGACCTGCAAAGCTGTGAGTGACGCAATAACTTCTGCTGTTTGTCCGCATTGTCGAAGGAAAAATTAAATAGGACAAAAAAAAAAACACCTTCCAATGCATTATTTTTATTTTTTATTTCATATTATATTATTTTATTGTATGTTTTATTTTACTTATTTTTGTTTTGCTTTGCTTTTTGGCTGTGTTCTTATGTTGTCAGGTGTATGAAAAGTTAATTCGGGACCTTGAATCTGTCACTAATTTAGAGATGTGATTTAATTTTGAGTTTTGACCTCATCTAGATGAATTTGTTGCCATGGGAAAATGCATGGACAAAGTTAGTGTCAATGTTATTTGTGGGAAGAACATTTGAACATAAGTGCAAAAGCAAGTGCTAATGGAAGGTCAGGCTACAGGCAAACTGTTACTATGAGTTGTGCTGCGTTTCCAATGCCATTGATCTACTCTATCATTATACCTTAACACAAAATTTATTTTGTGTGCCACGCCATTGTGTGCCATTTTGTAAATGTGAGAGCGTGTGAAGGTGATTGAAAGTTTTTTTTTTTTTTTTTTTGCATGGTTATTAGTGAGTAGCTGACAATTGTAGTTAATATGTTGTTTTTCAATGAATTAATCACTACGACCTCTCACCTTGATATATGAGACATAATAGAAGGGTTAGGGCAACTTTATTGTGAATGTGTAAGAGACTCAAAGAAAAAGAGAGAGACCAACTCAGACAAAGTCACTCACTCTACCTCCAGCTTGACCACGTGTTGACTTTTTCTCCTGTGGTCTGCGCTGTGATTGGCCATTCAGACAGCAGTATGAGAGCTTTCACGCTCTCCGCTGTTCCACGACACTTGTTTGTCATGAGTGCAAACTGTGTGACACGCTTCACTAGCACACACCATTCCACTCGCATCAGCTGTGCATGCACCTGTCCCCATGGCAACCAACCTTTACTAGTCTTTGAGCTGAAACTGAATGCCACAAGTGTGTGCGTTCGCGCGTGTGCTGCTGTCGAGGAGTGTAGGATGTATCGAGCTAAAATGGAAGCTTGCCTAGTGGTTGCAGCATGGCTTTAGGTTCAGGGAGTGCAGTGTTGGGTTCAAATGTTAAGGTGATTTTGTAACAGATATATCTTACATATTAATAGACATACATATGAAACATAAACACTCTTTGAATGGAGTATGCTTATTTAAATAACATATCGACTTTCTTTTCCCGAGGCATTGTTTCACAAGAATAGCTCTTTACAGAAAGTTGGGATCAATCAGTATTGTTTAGTAGTCATTCGACAACCAACTAGTCTGTTTGTGAAGTCATCTAGTACATTTATCCATAAATTATCCATAAATAATCATTCATATAAATGATATAGAAATAGAGATTTATAATTATTTTTTCCAATTATGTGCATATAATATATGTATAAATACATAATACAGTGGTAAGAAGTTTCAGCCCCTTCATTTTTCCACTCTGTGTTATATTGCCGCATTTGCTACAGAAAAAAAAAAAAAAAAAAAAAAGCATTTGTTATTTTTTTTTTTTCCTCATTAATGTACACACAGCAACCCCATATTGACAGAAAAACACAGAATTGTTGAAATTTTTGCAGATTTATTAAAAAGAAAAAACTGAAATATCACATGGTCCTAAGTATTCAGACCTTTGCTCAGTATTTAGCAGAAGCACCCTTTTGATCTAATACAGCATGAGTCTTTTTGAAAGAGCAACGTTGTTCAACACCTCAATTGGGTTTAAGTCAGGCTCTGGCTGGGCCATTCAAGAACAAAGAACAGTCACAGAGTTGTTGTGAAAACACTCCTTCGTTATTTTAGCTGTGTGCTTAGGTCATTGTCTTGTTGGAAGTTAAACCTTCTGCCCAGTCTGAGGTCCTGACACTCATGGAGAGTTTCGGCCAGGATATCCCTGTACTGGCCGCATTCATCTTTCCCTCGATTACAACCAGTCTTCCTGTCCCTGCAGCTGAAAAACACCACCACAGCATGATGCGTCCACCACCATGCTTCACTGTTGGGACTGTTTTGGTCTGGTGATGAGCAGTGCCTGGTTTTCGCCAACATACCGCTTAGAATTAAGGCCAAAAAGTGCTATCTTGGTCTCATCAGACCAGAGAATCTTATTTCTTGGAGTCCTTCAGGTGTTTTTTTTTTTAGCAAACTCCATGCGGGCTTTCGTGTGTTTTGCACTGAGGAGAGGCTTCCGTCGGCCACTCTGCCATAAAGCCCCAACTAGTGGAGGGCTGCAGTGATGGTTGACTTTTCTACAACTTTCTCCCATCTCCCGACTGCATCTTTGGAGCTCAGCCACAGTGATCTTTGGTTTCTTCTTTCCCTCTCTCACCAAGGCTCTTCTCCCCCGCTACCTCAGTTGCCGACGGCCAGCTCTAGGAAGGGTTCTGGTCGTCCCAAACTTCTTCCATTTAAGGATTATGGAGGCCACTGTGCTCTTGGGAACCTTAGGTGCAGCAGAAATTTTTTTGTAACCTTGGGCAGATCTGTGCCGTGCCACAATTCTTTCTCTGAGCTCTTCAGGCAGTTCCTTTGACCTCATGATTCTCATTTGCTCTGACATGCACTGTGAGCTGTAAGGTCTTTATAGACAGGTGTGTGGCTTTCCTAATGAAGTCCAAGCAGTATAATCAAACACAGCTGGACTCAAATGATGTGTAGAACCATCTCAAGGATGATCAAAGAAATGGACAGCACCTGAGTTAAATATATGAGTGTCACAGCAAGGGTCTGAATACTTAGGACCATGTGATATTTCAGTTTTCTTTTTTAATAAATCTGCAAAAATGTCAACAAGTCTGTGTTTTTCTGTCAATAGGGGGTGCTGTGTGTACATTGAGGAAAAAATTTACTTAAATGATTTTAGCATATGGCTGCAATATAACAAAGAGTGAATAATTTAAGGGGGTCTGAATACTTTCCCGTACCCACTGTATATATATATAAAAACTTAAATAAAAAATATATATATATATCTATATATATATATATAGACACCCACACACCTCTGGTCAACGCTCAATGTTTTTGAAAGACGTCTCTTATGCTCACAAGGGTTGCATTTATTTGATTAAAATTACAGTTAAAAAATAGTAGTAGTAGTGTGTGTAAGGGAAACAGGTCAATAATTTAGCTCAAGGGAATCATTTAAGATTTTAAAGGGAATTTGGACAGAATCACTGTTTTGCGGCTGATCACTGAGTCGGCCAGCGATTCATTGAACGGGCCATATAACATAAATTCTGCAATGGATATTTATATCCAAAATATAGTGAAAGCACTATTAATTAGCACAGTAACAAGATCGGCAGTTTAAGACGTTAACTTGTAAGCACAAAACACAAGACACTTCTCTTTTCAATATAAATAAATAAGGCTTTATTGGATAAATCAAAGACATATAAACTAATCTAACACACAAACACACACATTCACACAAGTTGCAAAAAGAGAGAAAATGAGGAAATAATGAGTTTAAGAGAATGAAAAAGTGAAATCCCAATTTTATAGCAATATGTGCAATTGCATAGACCTGAACAACCATCAATCACTTAATTAACCCTCGCATTGAGTTCCTCAATGAAGTAAAAATTTATATTAAATGCACCAGTTCAGCTAGGATCTGGAGGTACTTGCGTTGCGTTGCCTGTATGGGGGTTCCCTTTGTTGTCTGGTTGCCAAAAGGGGTTTCCCACGGTCGCTGAGTGGCTGGAAGTTCAGTCTTGGGAAGCCTTTGGTTGGGCGTTGGCTGATGACGCGGAGCTGTGGTCTGGTTAAAGTTTTAGACGGCACTCGAGGCACTGCGTTTGGCAAAACTTAACTCAGAACACGAAACACAAAACTCTCAACGGAAAATAAAACAAAATAAAGAAATAGAAATAGATGTAAAGTTTGACGAGACCAGGTGGCGTTTCTCCTCAAGGTTTCGGAGGAGCTGGCGTGTAAGCCAGACCACGATCAAAAGGTGATACGTTGTAACTAGAAAAAGGCACAAAGGGCACGAAGAGAGTGAAGTTGATGGTGTCTCCCTGAGTATTTAAACTGGGCTTTTGGACACATCCCAAATGGTGCTTTGACCAATTAGATATCGTCTTTGTTGGGGTGTTGTATATTTCTCCTCCCTATTCATAAATCAAATGTTATCTTATCAGTTACATGGTCCGTGTTTTTCCCGCTCTTGCCGAGTATAATTTGGACATGATTTCTATAACAAGACTATGATACATTTGACAAGATTGATTGGAAAAACGTTAGCAAGCAAGAAGATTCAAAACAAACACTACTACACATGACTGTGGATCCTATAATACTATTCATAGTTATTCAAATACATACACATAAATGCTTAAGACCTGATAGTCTGTTGTGGTTTACATACATGAGATTGCTTACGCATGAAATTATAGTTTTGCTCACTAAGTCCTTTAGTGTCATTTAGATGCAGATTTCAAGAATCAGTTCTGTGCCAGTCTCTGACATAAGGGAAATGTTCTGTGTATGATTTAACTCAGTTGTAATGTAGGGATTAAATTATTATTACTTCCTTCAGGTTTTGAAAGGACCCATTCGGGATCTGAAAAAGCTGGCCCCTGATTAAACTGATTTGAGCTTCAAATGTTACAACTCATCAGCTCTCGCCACGAGAAGTTCCTGTCGTGTATATTACCAATTTGACTATATATATTTCCCTGGCCATGGTCAACACAATTATGCTAATTTGTAAGCTCTTAGAGAGGTAACAATGAATCTTTTTGGCACGTTGAACTTAAATTATATGACACCAACCACTTCTTGTAATGTAAACTAATTTAATTGGCTATTCTAGAGTACATCCAACTAGGTTAAAACACACACCCACCAACCACACACATATAGACAGTTTCTTAGAATAGAGTTGACGGAGTTGAATTAAGTTTTCAAAGTCCTAACTCGTTTTTCACGAGTGGTTTTAAATTCAGCTTGAGAGAATTCACAAAGCAGATATTTGGTCTTAAGTTTATTGCTTAAAATTTAGCTTGACACCAGTTCAGCAGAGATAAGATTTTGTTCGTTTACTTGCGTTCTGCTTGGTTGACAGCTGAAAGCTGAGTCGTTCCTCGTGGCTACTGGATGGCTGCTGGAGGGAAATTCCTTCGCTGATAGGCTGTTGCTTTGACGGCGTCGCATGAGGTTTTTTTTTTTGTTTTTTTTCGTTTGATGAAGTCCTTTTGAAAGCCCTCATTGGGTTGGTTGGTTGCCGGGTTACAGAAGAGGCTTCAGCAGTCCTGCTAAAAGCCTGAGTTTCAATACTGTGCCTTCGCAGAGTTTACGAAGCTTCCAACTGCGTTTTGAGTCTTAGATGTCTCGCTTGTGCATTTCCGGGTGGTCGCTTTTCCAGGTGAAGCCAAATTCTTTGAAGTGAACGAGAGCGAGCGACAAGAGTGTGTTCCATTTAAGCAGCTGATCGTTTTGTCCCTCCCCACGACGCGATCTTCCAATCGACGCTGGTGTCAGGTCGGAGCGTGCATACATTACACAGGGGCTGTAAATTCATCACAGAGAAAAATCTTTCGCAGACTTGGTGATCCTTTTATAAAGTTTGTACCCACTGTAAATTTTACTTTCATTTCAACAATTCGGCATTTGTCGTCCCATTCGTTCCAGATAACTTCACATATTACCAACATTTTAACTAACCTTAATTTCCTAAAAGAAGGGAATACAAACTAGTTAAAAGTTCACAAAACCATGACGGAAACACCTCAACATATATTATACTGTATATATATATATATATATATAGTATTCTATATCGGCATCACACTCCAGTGGATACATGTTCACTACTTATAGTTTTAAAAGATTGGTCTTTAAAATCGTCATGCAGTTCTTTTTCTTTGTCTGTGCACAAGAACAAGGGTTTCAGTCACAGGAAGCAGGTGGTCAAACTCATGTGTCGTCACCTTTATATCCGTGTTTGCGGGCCCCTGAGGGCTCAGTTAATTTACTCATCCTTTCCTTTTGACATAATGTCATCCATTGGTGGTCCACAGACTCGGGGTATCTATATTGTGAACTGGCTTTTTAAGTCACTGATACAGAAGAAAGCGTGTTTACTCCTGATTGAATTAATTCGAAAGCCTCAGGATGGTATTCAGTGGCTATAGTGTCCTGTTCTGAAATCCCTCATCTTTGAAGACCAGAGTCAGAGGTCGCTCATAAGATTCAGTCTGTCTCCTGGTCGCGAGGTGGGGGGAAAAGTCAATCCAAAGAGCTTTTGATCACTATCACATGTTTCCATGTGATGGTCATGCTGTGCATCTCTTTTGACCATTAATCTTGATTACTTGCCCCCAAAATTGACAATCTCCTTGGAATTGTCAATAAGTGTTCTTTTGTTTAAATGGTGTGAGCTACTCAAAGCTGCTAGTTGGTTTAGGCTTGTGGCGCCAGGATCTGATTTACGAACGTCCTGTGTCTTGGGCCTCTGTGGAATTCGGCTCCTCATATTTCAACAATGTTTTTGACCAAATCTTAGATTGTCTGATTTGGTCTGATACCCTACATGTGAGAGATACAAATTAAACACTTCCTGTGATGTCAACTGAATTTTCAGCAGCCATTACTTTCAGTCTTCAATGTCCCCTTCAGAATTATTTTAGTATGCTAGATTATTATAGTAGCTATTAATAATGCTCCTTATTATCAGTTGAAAGCAGCTTTTGCTGCTTAATATTTTTGTGCGAACCATGATTTTTTTTAGGTTTCTTTAAAGAATACTGTTTAAAACATTTGAACATCATTTATTTGAAATATAAATATTTTATAGCATTATAAATGTCTTTACTGTCAGTTTTGATTATTTTAATGCTTTGATTTAATGTGGTAATGTATCACTATTTCCACAAATCTAAGAAGCACAGCTATTTTTAACATTGATAATAGAAATGTTTCTTGAGAACCAAATCAACATATTAAAATGATTTCTAAAGGATCAGGTTTTGCTATATTGCATCGGTCATTTTTGAGAATTGTTGTTGAGTTGATGTAGATTTTCTGGAAGTTACACTGTTCAGTTGCTTCACTGAGTGTCCATAAATCCATTTGAACAGCGACGACTTGAGTTTTGTGGACATGACCCTAAGCTAGCCTAATTCTAGTCAAGTCAAGTCAAGTTGAGCTTTATTGTCATTCTGCTACATGTGTGGACATACAGTGGAACGAAATGTTGTGCCTCACAGGACCACGGTGCTACATAAATAAACATAAATATAAACATACAACACTAGACATCTAACAATTTTTAGACCTACATGGCTAACTATCTGAAGCGGTAATCTAACTATACATATACTATAAATAGTTGACTATACATATACATAACCTAAGACAGACTATACAAGTACTTTACATAATAACTGTGCATGATATTGTGCAAAAGAGGTATTTAATGTTAAGAAGCAAGTAGTGCAGTATGATTTGTGGTGCATTCACAAGTAAACATTTGTGTTATCTTATTAAGTCCTTGTAACATGGAGTGTTTATAAGAAAGTATCTGGTGCATATAGAGAGAAAAGAGTGTTTTTCTACAGGTGGTTTGTCCAGCCCACTCACCTGTGTAGCACACCCAGAATTGCACAATGTTTTCCTTGAAACATGGAGTGTTTATAAGAAAATGTCTGGATGGAGGAAAGAGTGTGTTTTTCTACAGGTGGTTTGTCCAGCTCACCTGTGTGTAGCACACTCAGAATTGCACAATGTTTTCCTTGAAACATGGAGTGTTTATAAGAAAGTGTCTGGTGCGTATAGAGAGGAAAGAGTGTGTTTTTCTACAGGTGGTTTGTCCAGCCCACTCACCTGTGTGTAGCACACTCAGAATTGCACAATGTTCTTGAGGTTTTCAACAGACTTCATGTGGTGCATGTGGTGTGGTGTGGTGTGTGGGATGGGGGGAGAGAGGATCCTGGTTTCAGGATGTAGGGTTGTGGATGAGGTTTCAGAGGGGGTGAGGTGATTGGAATTGAGGACTCCCACAGCCTGGTGGAAAAAGCTGTTGAGCAGTCTTGCAGAGCAGACTCTGATGCTCCGGTACCGTCTTCCTTATGGTAGGAGCTGGAAGAGACTGTGGGAGGGATAGGTGGGGTCTTTCACGATACTGTATCTTTATAGGGAGGCATCGTGCAGAAAATGTCCGAGAATATAGGGTATAGGTGCTCAGAAATCTTTTGGCAGCTGTGTCTTCTCCGCTGTAGGTTCTGCGGTCAGTAACACTGTAGTTTCCCGTACCATCAGTCTGCGCTGGTCATCACACGCTCCATGGTTCCCCTGTAGAATGGTTAATAAGGATGGGTGAGGAATTGCCCTTGTAAGTCGGCAGAGAAAGTGGGCCACTGTTGCGCCTTCTTGAGAGTGATGTAGTGTTGGTGGTCCAGGTGAGTGTCTAACCTCAATCAAGCACTTCATCATGATTGGGGTCAGTGCTATGGGACGATAGTCATTCAGGCAGAACACAGGTGACTTCTTTGGGTACTGTATGATGGTGTGGAGCTTGACTACATGGTGGACAACTGCTTGCTTAGTGAATGTTAAGATGTCGTTAACATCTGTCACTGTTCAGCATAATCTTCAGTACCCCCTGGTATGGTTTCAGGACCTGCAGCTCTGTTGCGTGGGTTAACCCTTATAGGGTCTTCCTTACATCGACTGGAGACAGACAGAGCACCTGGTCGTTGGGAGGTGTGGACAGTTTTTGTGCAGGTTTGTCATTCTGCATTTCAAACCGTGCATAAAACTCATTGAGTGCATCTGGGAGGGATGTGTCGTCATCACAGGCCTGTGGCATGGCCTTGTAGTCTGTGATGGTCTGAATAGCTTGCCACAGACTCCGTGTGTTCTTGCTGTCAGTAAAGTGATTATTGATTTTTTTTGTGTATATAACCGTTTCGCATTCTTGATGCCACGGGACAGGTTGGCTCTTGCTGTTTTGAGGATTTGAATGCTTCATCTCGAGTCTTTAGCAGCCCATGAACCTCTGCTGTCATCCATGGCTTCTGGTTGGCACGTGTGGTGATGTTCTTGGTGACTGTCACATCCTCAATGCACTTTTTGATGTACTCCTTGTGCGGGCAGTAGCAGTAAGCGAGTCCGCGGTCTCAGGGTCTAGCTTCCACAGTAAACAAAGGCCTCTTAGCTTCTCAGTAGTCACTGGTGATGGGTGATAGTTACATGCACTACCGATTTCCAGAAGACGCTGGCGATCGTAGACATGTTGCAGTGTAGTTTTCTGTTGTTTCTGTTGTTTTTCCTCTGGTTTTGAGGACGAGGAGACAAGACTAACTGACATTAAAACACAGTTTTTAGGAAAATCCATCTTGGATTTTCAGGGCTTCCATAAGACCAACTAGTTGTTCAAACAACCCACTGATTTATCAATTTTGAAAAGATTTTCATATTGAATCAACCTACATGGCTAGCTGCTTTGGTTTGTGCATTTCTACCACCCTGTGATTTCTGCAGGTGGTTGTTTTCAATGACTCCAGTGGGTGACGCTCTTGTTCAGGGGCAGGTTTTTTGATAATGCCTCAGACTCTGAGAACTCGGCATGTATATACACTCCTGTGTGGCTGTATTTGCTCTGGCCGTCGGCCAGCTTCCGTTCTCATTGTTCTGTCTGTTATAATTAAGGAAGCCCTATGGTGAGGCACAAGAGTGCGAGAGCAGCGTGGCTGTACAGGCCGTGGCAGTAATAGGAATAAGGCTTGATTTCAAGCTCATGTGGTTTGAACAAATCTACTCTCTTACAAATTGGGCCAAATTAATTGAGTGCGTTATCTGAAATGTGAATAGTTCCTTGCCAGCAATTACACAATTCACCTACAACGGTCGGTGACGGCGACAGATTGATAGTGGCAGCTTAAGTGAATGAGAGGTGGCTGGACGTGACTGCATCTTCACTGTTTGTAAAAAATCCCTGAACATGGAGATTATTTCCTCCAGACTTCAGTTTTCCGTGCAGTGTATAGGGAGGGTGTCTCGTCTGCATTAACACTTTCTCTTGACAGTCACATGTTGTCGATACACTGCTCTCGGCGTCTCATCAGGCCACCGCGACTTGTTCCTGCTGTTACATAGGTGACAGTGCAAATGGCCCAGTTTTTAAGCTCTAGTGACACACATGATAGAATGATTCCTTTTAGGAGTGCCGCCCTGGGACAGCTTTTAGTCGACGGGTGTCTTGAACTGAAGGAAGGGCGGCACAGTCTAGTGTGTTTTTTAGCGTATTGGTACAAATGTTTAAAGGGGGTTGGGTATTAATATGTGTTTGTGTGTTGCAGGTGCCTAAACCCCATGGGATCAGAAAAAAAGCTCAGGGGTCATGACCTCTTATCCCTTTTGTGTAGATCATCTGACCTGACCCTCTCAGTATGAGATAACTCAGTCCTGTTTTCCCTACATTTCTTTGTTACACTCTGTTCTGATTGTATTTCTTTTTTTTCTCTGTGTTGTTTGATATTTCACTTCACAGAGAATTACCTGTCGTGTGCACTGAAATATTTATGTGAGACGTACAACCTGCAGTACTGTCTTGCTCCCTTTGTATTTATATTCCTTTTTGACTCTCTCTCTCTCTCTCTCTCTATCTCATTTTTTTAAAAGTACTTTATTAGCATGGTTTATTATTACTATTATTATGCATTTGATTTTATTATTTATTTTTTGTTGATATTCATTTTATCAGCATTTTTATCAAATTTCGGCAAAACTTTGGCAAAAAAATTGTTGTTCTCTACTACTTAAAACAAATAACAGAGATAAAATAAAAAATAAAACAGTTAATAAAATTATATAAGACCGTAATGAATATTAAAGGTCTGTATTTTTGTCTACACTAAAAATAAAAGTTTACACAAAGACATTAACAGTTTAGTAGTTAAAAACATGTGTAATGATGACTCAAAATATATTAGTAACCAGAATAATTGTTTATTTTATATGCAGTACATCACCTAGATATTTTTTTCCAAAAATTATGCTAATAAATATGATAACAACACAAAACTAAATACACAAATACAATTATGTAATACAGTAATGGTCATTAAATGTGCACATATTTTTGTCCTCATTAAAAAAAAAAGTTTTACACAAAGAAATGAAGCTAAATTGATGGATGGATGGATGGACGGACGGACGGACGGACCGATCGATCGATAGACAGATAGACAGATCAATCATGTGAGCTGATGAATGAAAGTATATTAGCAGCCAAAGTAATTTTATAATTGTTTTACATGGACTGGGTCACACAGCCAGCACGATGCAAATACAAAATTACTGAGTGTACCTTTAAGAATATTCTGTTGTACAAATATATTCAGCAGCAAATGAATATGCTGATCAAAACAGTGTTTGGCTTTTGAGTATGTGCACATAATAATAGTTCCTGCAACAGATGCATAACATCCTTCATGCAGTAGTACTTACATTTGACGCTTTTCTCTGTCTCTCTCCTCTCTCTCTCTTTGATTGTCTGCAGCATGTGATTAATGATTGATAAATGGCTATCATTACCGTCATAATGAACTGGTCTTAATGTTACCGCAGGAGTGTCGGTGCTTTATAGCCGGGTGGTACACTGTGTTCATAACTCACCCCAGACTTGTCCTCTATCGTAAGGCGTGTCTGAGTCTCATTGCAGAGGGAGGGAAGGAGAGGTAGTATATTGTGTCTGATCCTGCGAGGTGATAGCTTGTCAGTCAGTGTGTTTTGGAGAGCTCTCTCAGACTGTGCGCTGATGAGGGTTTTTGGCCGTCGCACAGCACAGCCAGCCTATTTGACTCTACCTTATTGATCCGTGCCTGAGAGCTATCTTCTGCTACTGCAATGCTCACGCTTTCCGTGTGCGAGTGTATTTATATCCACATATGCATAGTTATTACTGGCTGTAGCTTTTTTTGGGTCCCATGGTGCAGTGTATACTTAAAGCATGCATAAATGATGCAGTTACGTCTGTGTACTTTTTTTTTTCTCAGTAGTAATAGACAGAAAAGACCAAAGAACGCCAGAATGCACAGTAACCTATATGGCTAAGAATATATTTACATCACAATGTATATGTTTGACTTGTTATGAGATTTATTCAGTTAATTTTCAGTAGCACAAGGGCTTCAGGTGTGACCTCTTATATATTTAGACAGTAGGGGGCACTCAGACCTCAGTAACATTTCCAGTGCTCATGCTTTGTAATGAAAGGGGTTGCAGTTCCTTTGTGCGTCTTCTGTATGTTACACCAGCCGTACTCACACAGGACTCTATTTAATATTACCACCCCCCCACACACACACCTTCCCGGGAATGTAAACATCACCGAGAGAGTAATTTATAGGTGAGGACAGCCACAAATGCTTCTAAACGACAAGTGAACTGTTAGACTGAGAATCAATTACGTGTCATTGTAGGTCTTTTTTTTTTTGGCCTTATTCCAAAGTATTAATTTTCACACATTTGATGTCCCCCGGGAGGGTATGTATTTCAATACCAAGGGCTATGTGGTCTTTGGCTAGTAATGGTGTCTGTCAGTACTGCTCTAACATTTTCCCAGGAGTGCGCACTGCCTCACCGTCGTGTAACTTTAGATGTCATTCAGAAGATTAAACGAGTTTGCCAATGGAATTTCGCCAGTTTCTTTATGCAGAGGGACTGTTCACAAACAAGCTATGGAGGAAAGGTCAACAGAGTTCTTTCAAATCCCATTCCTGTAATTTCAGTCTCAGTCTGACAATAAGAAAATGTAGGGAAACAGTGACTGATATTCTAAACCAAGTTATTGATCATTATAATGAACATACTGTATACTGTATGCAATATATTATGGCAATCAACATATACACTTATATTTTGAAATGGCTGTAACGATTGTGCTTGTGATGCATATAATTCAGTGATAATATAGTGTATGTTGGATTTGTTGTATATACAGTGTTTATATATACAGTGTATTTATTATATATGTATGTTTATATTTTATACATTGTATAGATAGAGTATATATCTATATACACCACATAGTATATTTATTTATTTATTTATAGAATATGTGTGTGTCTATATGATCATTGTGGTGTTGTGTCTTATTATCTATATATATATATATTTATTTATTTATATATAAAATATGGGTGTGTATATAGTAGACATTGTGTGTGTGTTATATGATATATAGTTATATATATATATTATAATATATTATATATATATATATATAGTATGATATATCTAAATTGCATTTATTTATAACTATCGTTCAATTTACCTAGTTGTTTATAGTATACAGAGTAGTGGATATTAACAAAGTATTATTAATAAGGTTTCACCGTATGTTATTCAAATGTTGCATTTCATCTAGCTGATGTGCACATATTAAAAACATCCAAGACAGAATCGCATAGAGTAATCTGATAGAGTGCTGTATTGTAAGTAGAACACGCCACTCATTTCAATTAGTTTACCAGGCAGCTTTGATTGACATGACATCTGAGAAGAGGCTCATTCATTTCAGGATTTTCATTTTCTCTCCCTTAAACCTTAAACTAATTTTAGAAGCTCTTCTATGTATCATCATTTATTGCCTTCTTTGTCTTATGCATCTTCCTTCTTTCATCGTGCCCAAATTCCTAATTTATCTTGAGCCCGTTTGAGGTATCGGTTCCATTGTTTGGGGTTATTAAGAGCTCAGTCGTGTCTGTAGCTGAGGGAAGCAGGCGGCTTGCATAGCTTTTGGCTGTCTCGCGCGCTCAACGCTGTGGGTGGCTGAAGACCAAGCCCACAGCACCCTGTCATAACATCCTCCTCCTAGACTCTCACCTCTCCTCGCCTCTTCTACACATGTCTGCGATGTGTCTGGATATTTGAAGAGCAGGATCCTGTCATGTTTGGCCACACCTGCCCTCGGAATTATACACCGGAAACACAAAGATCCATTATAGCTGAGGATGAACATTGTTCCATGAGGTGTTTTTTGGAAATAATAATGTTCCGAATTGTAATGTAGCTGAGGGAGTTAAGAGTTTGAACTGTACTCCACTTTGTTAATGTAGGAAGAAATTGTTCACCTCAGCTTCTGTTCAATTAGATTTTTTTGTTCATCAGACACACACACAGAAATTGTATACTGTTACAGAGGGCTATATAATATTATTTATATTATTATTATATATTATTTCACATGAACCTTCATCAAATCTATATTTTTGTGTGTGTCAAGGATCCATTGGAATGATCAAATGTGACAGTAAAGACTTTAATTATTATTTTATTTAGTAATTTCTTTTTCGTGAGCACCAAATCAGCATATTAGAATGATTTCTGAAGGATCACGTGCCACTGAAGACTGGAGTGATGGCTGCTGAAAATTCAGCTTTACCATCACTGTAAATAATTACATTATACATATAAAAATGCTATTTTAAATTGTAATAATATTTCAAAATATTACTATTTTCACTGTATTTTTGATTAAATAAATGCAGCCTTGGTGAGCATAAGAGACTTCTTTCACCAGACTTTAGACTGTGATAGCTTATGATGCTTTTAAATAATAAGTAATACTTGCTGGAATTTCAGTAGAGTATATTTCATTAGTTAAAATGTGATTTTTAAAAAAAAAATGATAAAGACTGTAACTGAAACAAACAACTGTGTAAAAATTAGCACTGGCTGCCCTGTTGTTTTTTAAGTTTCTCACCTACAGTTACGCTAACATCCCTATAATGAAAAAGCAGCCGCCAAAGGTGCTGATAATTTTATAATATTTTACTGAAGGCTTCTGGTGGGATATCCAATTAAGACACAATCTGCTATCTACTCAGATGACTAACAAGCACAACAAAGCAATGAAAAGACCCCATGGATTTCTTTATCAGACCACTTGAAATAACAGTCACCCTCTATATGATATACTGCCAATACACTTGCTATGTTGTTTTTTATTATTTGGAAGGAAGGCAGGTCAGTTTAATGATGAATCCATTAATGCCGGTTCCTCGTTGCGATGTACTCTGCAGGCAGGCCCCATCCCGCACCGCAGATGATGAAGGACTTTTCTATAGTTAGCATGGTTGGTTTTCATGCGAATTGACACATGAATCACAGAAGATCCTTGGATAATGAGGGATACAGCAGCCCTTTCTGTATTGTAACAGATGAATAGACCACAATGCACCGCTCGGCTTATGTGACCTTCATTATCACACAAACCCAATTACAATGTGAAGAGGGCAAAGAAAAGGATTTAGGAAACAGAATCAAGGGAGGATAAAATATATTTATGCTTTTCCCTCCTTCGTTGATGCTTCGTAATTGGTATCGATGGCAGAAAGACAATACGTGTGACCTCCGGTTGGGCGGCTGGCGAATTAAACCATCAGGAATGAGTCTCATTTTCATTTTTTTTGGCTATTAAAGGCCTCCTCTACTCCAGATCCTGATAAAGTCAGGGTGGGCATTGTTTCATACATGTGCCGTGTGTGTTTTCTTGAGCAGGTGTGACGGCGGTGTCTGTGGAGCGAGATATGGGTGTCCTCCAAAGCTGCTGGGGGGTGATAGGCACATGTACATAGAACCCATGCCAAATAAAGAAAGAGAAACAGGCCTTGCCTTAGGAGATGTGGCACTGCATGGAATTCCTCACTTTCGCTACCACAACATCAAAAGGGAGAGCACGGTTTGAGCACTTTGTGTGTGCTTCCATCAGTTGGCACAATAGTAAGTGCTTTGTGCTTTTTTCCTGTATACACACTATAAGACACGTTGTGAAGGTGTCTGCACATTGTACTACTCAGAAGCGAGAAAGATGTAGCGTGACATACGTCTCAGGTGTACCAAATGCCTTTGTGTGCAGGCTGAAAAAAAGGTTAGTGTATCTCCAAAACAATGAGCCTACGTTTAATTAGGACCCCCTCTGTTCCCCGGTGAAAATCGTGCTCATAATTTGACACCATTTTTAAATGTCACAAGCGAGTGGTGTGGTTTGAAATTAATGTTCATTATTTATTTTGTGTCATTGTGTCGGTCTCCATCTCGCTCTGGTATTACACGGTGATGCCTGTGTACTTGTGTAATGGATGCCTGTGAAAACAGTGGTAGAGGGGAAATGGCATGAATATATAAATGATTGAATGATTCAATGAGTTAATTAATAGGGAAACAATGTGGCTTCCGTATCGATGGCCCGCACAGTGACCCGATGGTGCTGCGTTCATCATCTTTTTTTTAATATCGTTCCTGTCTAATGAAAGAAACGGGGTGGTTGTGTGTGGGAGAACTGAAACATTAGAGTCAATATCACACTTCAGTGATATTTACCATGCCTAAGTACTGTATGATTCACTTCAATGCATCACATAGAGAGGCAAGTACATTAGCTGCTCATAACTGTAAACATGTACAAACCATTAGTCGTGTGTGTCTGTAGCTTCTTGTGCACTTTTCGCTTTGTGTTTGCGTTCGAGTTGGTGGAGCGGTGGTAAGCCCTGAGAATATTTGCTCAAAGGAAGGATTTACTCTGTTTGGTGCAACCCAAACAGCTTCTCTCTTCCCAGCAGAAGCAAGCTGGGATTGAGTTTGCTGTGATGTTTGCGTTTGGCCAATGGCAATGTTTCTTCACACTCTAGGTCCTCAGACCCTAGCCTGCCAGTCTTGATATGTTATCCGTGATCGTATTTCTTCATTACAATATAAATAAAATTTGTATTCAACATTAGAAAGTTGATGGGTTTTTTTGTCCTGTGACGATGTATATCCTTTTGAAAGTTGGGGTGGACCTGGAAATTACTTAATCAATCTCTCACTATTTATTTAACCTCTTAACTGTCACCCATCCCCTCAGCGGGACGCCTAAGTTTACTTCACTATATTACAATTAAATCCTAATATAATCATGTAAGGGAAACAGGTCAATAATTTAGCTCAAAGGGAATCATTTAAGATTTTAAAGGGAACTCCACCATTAATATGTAAGGGCATTTGGACAGAATCACTGTTTTAAGGCTGATCACTGAGACAGCCAGCGATTCATTGAACAGGCCGCATAACATCAACTCTGCAATGGATATTAAAATCCAAAAAAATAGTGAAAACACTATTAATTAGCACATGTAACAAGATCGGCAGTTTAAGACATTAACTTGTGAGCACAAAACACAAGATACTTCTCTTTTCCATATAAATAAGGCTTTATTGGATAAATCTAAGACATATAAAATAATCTAACACATAAACACACGCATTCAAGTTGCAGAAAGAGAGAAAGTGAGGAAATAATTAAAGAGAATGAAAATGTGAAATCCAAGATTACAGCAATATGTGCCATTGTATAGATCTGAACAACAATCAATCACTTAATTAACCCTCGCACTGAGTTCCTCAATGAGGTTAAAATATATATTAACTGCACCAGTTCAGTTTAGAAATCTGGAGGTACTTGCTTTCTGTGTTGCGGGGTTCCCTTTCTGGTCTGGTTGCTAAACGGTTTCCCGAGGTTGCTGTTGGTGGAGGTTCAGTCTTGGGAAGCCAGTGATTGGTCGTTGGCTGGCGACGCGGAGCTGTGGTCTGCATTTGAAGGGTAGACAGCACTCTTCTGGAGGATGCGGCGTTAGGCTTAACTCAGAAAACGAAACTCTCAACGGAAAATAAAACAAACAAAAGAAATAGAAATAGATGTAAAGTTTGATGAGAACAGGTGGCGTTTCTCCTCATGGTTTTAGAGAAGCTGGCGTGTAAGCCAGAGCACGCTAAAAAACTAAAGAAGCATGACTAGGAGAGAAAAGCTAAAAGCCGCATGGCTAAAAGCTAGACACAAAAAGTCAGACCCGCAAAAGGCAAAAGACCAAAAAGCGAAGTTTGATGGTGTTTCTAGTATTTAAACCAGGCTGTTGAACACACCCCAAAGGTGTTTCGACCCCAGTAGCTGGGGTGTGCAAATGTTTTACTTCCATTCCTAAATCAAAGGGATCGCATCATGTCAATGACATGCGTTGTCCCGCCTCTGGTAGAGTATATTTTGGACCGGATTTCTATCACAGGCTATGTACATTGACCAAGAATTGACTGGGAAAAACGTTTCAAGCATGAAAATTCAAACACACACATACCAAGCATGAATATGACCACTTAAGCTATTCAATAGTTATTAAAAAATACATACACAATAAATGATTAAAACATGATAGTCTAATATGTGGGTTAGATACATAATATGGAGATATGCATAGCAATTATTAGCTGGTCACCATTCCTTTTAGTGTCATTTAGGTGCATGGAAAGGCAGTTTCCGGGCCATTCTGTGAATGTATGAAGACCAAAGATTAAGAGGTCTGTAAGGAATCTCAGTCTGTTCTGTCGTAAAAGGGGGGGAAGTCAAGTTACGAGGAGCTTGTGACTGTAGTTACTATCGTGTGATAGTCATGCGGTCATCTCTTTTGACCATTATTCTTGATAACTTGCCCCAGAATTTTACAATCTCCTTGGACTTGTCAATGTGTTCTTTTGTGTTAATGTTGAAAACTGTTCTGTGACAGGGTCTTAAGTTTAAGGCTTGCTTCCGAGAGGCTGGGGTCTGATTTATGACATACTGTTGTCTTGGGCCTCTTGTGGAATTTTTGTGCTCCTAATGTTTCAACTCGGTTTTGACCAAATCTTAGATTGTCTGATTCGGTCTGATATCCTACATACCCCCCTTCGATCGGCGATGTGTTGAGTTGAAGACATCGGCGAGTGCTGGAGAAACAAAGGCAGAAGAAGCAGACAACCACAGCAAACAACAAGACACCTCCATGACAGTTACTGTACTGGTGCAGGCAACAGGTTATTTAGGTACAGGTGGTAAAGTTCAATTAGTCAAAATAGTTTAGTAAATTGAAATATGTTTTAATTCAATCTGGAAATTGTTCTAATTTGGTTCCGTACGTTGATTCGTCAATCAAATTTTGCGGATAACTTTGTTTGGTTCTTCTAGGTTGTCTTAATTTAAAAATTTTACTGTTCATTTTCTAGTAACATCATTTGCAATTAAATGAATTGACCTATCGTGCATGGAGCTCTCTGGCTTCCATTCAGTTTAGAATGACTGGCGGATATTAGGTGTGGTGAGTCAATCCTAATATCAGACCTTTGACCCTTGCAGGGTGTCTAGGTGTTTCACCTACTAAGGAAAGAGAGGAAGGAATCAGGATAGGTAAAAGAAGAACAAACAAACTAAGCTGCTGTGGATTTTCCTAGCATGGCTTACAACTACTGTTGAGCTAGGATGTCGTGTGCAGCTAGTGTGTCATGTACCTTAAATTAGTGTCAGGTGTTCTACCTATTGTGAGGATGGCTGCATATTTCTTCATGGTGGGCATATGTAACTTTATGTTACGCTAAAATTTGGATATTCTACTTGTGGGAAGAAAATGTTAGTTGAATGTGTTATCAGTAGATGTGGTTACCTCTGGGTGTAGGTAATGTTGTGTGTGTGTTAATGGTGTAGTGTATGTGTGGTCAGATCTGTTTCAGTCTGTGTTGTCTCCCCCCTTTTCTTGTATGTCAGTGAAGACGGGCTCTCTGCATCCTTGGCTTGGATGAGGGCGTGTCCATGATCTAATGGGGGTCAGTCCAGCAAGGCAGGAAGTTCTTTAACAGACAGTCGGAGGTAGTTTGCATTGGTTGTGTGAAGCTGGGGTGCAAACTTTGACTCCTATGTTGCATTTCTCTTGTGATGCCTTCTGATTGTGGCAGACTTTCTGACAGGCACAGACTATGCCGTTCTGTTTCTTGTCGATGGTCCTGCCGCTCCGTAGTACAGGACCTTAGCCGGAGTGGTAGCCGTCTCCTCTCGCCGTAGTGCGATTCGAAAGTGTGTGTTGGATGCTCTGATGGTATGTGCACTGAGGGTGATGTTCTGCTTTGGCCCTCGCAGGAGCGTGTGAGATCCGACATGGCTTGGCATCGGCGTCGAGATGGTGCTGGTTTCATGCGGAGGTTGTTGATGGACGGCTGGGTGGTCCTGAGTCATGCTGATGTTGGCTGGTAATTCTTGGTACATGGCTGTCTATTCCCGGCCTCTCGATGCGCCGCCCTCGCGGAATCCCAGTCCAAATCATCACGTGCGCTGCTATCTATGCATTGTGATCTGCGTAGCTGGATTGTTTGTATGCCGTCCCAAGCACCATGTGTCCAGCTTCTTACACTCGAAGTCGACACACCTTTTTGACTACGCTTGCTCGTGCTTCTGCCACTTCCTCAGCACTCTCCATTATTTTGTCCCTTACTGTGGACCGCGCTAGACCCAGCCTTATTTCCTCGGACTTGGAGTGACTGTCTTGCTGCTATTCCTGTATTCCGCATTTGTCATTCATCTTCGACCTTAGCTTCTGAAGAGCCCTTATCTCCGCTGTTACTCTGTTTGAGATTTTGTGATGGGTGATTCGCCGTGTGGTTTGTGGTGATATAGCGCTCTTGATTTTTCATGACCACTGTATGAGGTGTACGTGGATGAGTTCAATGGGGGGCGTGCATACGACCTTTGGAGCAGACTCGAGAGTCGGGATCCCAGGAAGGATGGTCCTTATGTCCTGTTTCGAGCGCCCCCCGTAGGTCCTTTGAGCACAGCTCCGTTTGTGTTCCCTGTTTTTTCCATTTTGAGAGGTTTTGCTAAGTGGAGGCTGTGATCGAGGCCTTCCTTACTGCAGAGGAAGGCTGGGCTGACTTATTTATGATACATAGTCAAAAGTGACAGAATCGAGGGGATCCCCACGCTGTCTCTGAGTAGACTCTAGCAAGGGAAGCCTACTCCTGGGTGTAGATGAGAGAGACCTCAGCTTTGCAGGGTGGTCCCGTCGCAATGCGCTGCAAGAGTCTGGCCCCGACGTCGTGGCCTTACAGAGTTCACAGCGTGGGGATGTGTTGGGAGCGATTTCCTGTCTAGACCCTTGCATTGTTCAGTCGGCTCGACCCTTTGCTCGAAGCTTACGCATGATTAGCTACGAACCCAAAAAAAGGAATATCATGTGTGATTGAGTGTGGCCACGCATAATGTTTGTACTTTTTGTCCGTTTCGACATATCCGTGTTGGTCCCCTTCCTAATCCTCCTTCCCACTCTTTCTTTTTTCGCCTGTGCCCTTTGGACACCATGGCAAAGGCTAGACCCGAATCAAGTTGAACGATGAATATGCGATCGAGGTGCTCCAACGGCAGTGCCACAAGTATCTCTGATCAGGAGAGGCACTGTGTTCTGCACGTTCAAACTCTACTGCACAAGGCAATAGGTTCGTTGTGGGACCCTAGACACAAGTAGGTTGTCGGAGTACAGGCTGACACGCAGCTAATGAGTGATAGAAGCTCCATACCGCCGCTTGTCTGATCCTTGCATCGCAGACATCACAAGCAGTTAAAGCACGCCCGGCTCGACAACAGCTATCACCGCAGCCCCCCGACCAGGTCTGTTACACATAACTTAAAATAACGACCCCGCACGGAGTACAGAAGAGCTAGCTTGACTGTGTGGTTTGTTGTTTTGTGTTTGGTGCGTCATCTAGCGGAAGTTTCGAGCCGAGACTGAGAAGACCGGACGCTGTGTGTCCTTCAGGAGGATCAATGGAACCTAGAACTTCTGATCGACGTCGACATCGAGTTTGCTGGACCTACTGTATTTACCAGCTTAGAAACCGAGAAACTCTATAGACATTGAGTGTGCCGGAGCTATGAAGCCACTGCGTCGAGCCCTCCGAGACAGGCATACTAGTCGCATACGAAGCACTGACTGAGCTGCTCTCTGATTACGGGCAATCTCGCTCCCGCGAGATTCGCCCCTCTCGCGCTGCTGTATTGATGGAATCATCCATGATGCCCGCTCCGCGAAGAGTGTACAGGGCTCGTCAGCACACGCGAGAAGCCGCTCGTATGCCTTTCCGTGTTATGCGACGAACCGAAACGAGCTGGTGTGCCATGTAGCTTTTTGGCGGGTGCGTAGTTGTCTTAGTGAGATTAGTTCGTCATAGGTATTACCGTTCCAGTACGGCCCTCCTTTGACTAGATCCCCGACCGCACTACTCGCCCGTTTTTTTTTTGTGTCCTTGACTATGTCGTTGTAATCTCTGCACATCTGTCCTTTTGCCAACTCCTTCAACGCCTGAGTTTTTTTGTCGTGGTCTTTTTTCTCTCTCATACGAATGCCTGTCTCCGCACTCCGAGCTATGTTTTTTTCATCTTTTCTGCTGCATGCTTGTTTAGCTCATAGCGCAGTGCTTTGAGTTCTCGTCGCATAAGGACCCTGTGATGTCCACGCGGGACTCAAGTACCGAAGATCTGGAGGTCCTATGTAACTGCGATTGTTGACAGCACGCTTGTCCACTCCTTGTTGCACAGTTCCTTGGGTGCCTCCTTCACCTAAGCGTCGGCTTACTTTCAGCCCCGTACCTGATTTCACACAGTTTTCTCCCTTTGTGTACTCTGGATCGAGCAGCTTCGTGGCGTTGTCTTGAGTAGAATGCGTATGTGACAATGAGTCCATGAGAGCTATGTTTCTCCCTTCTATAGCGATTCGGCCTTCTTCATCATAGGAGACAGCCCGGTTGGGCCCCACCTCGCCCGAGCCGCTGCGCTCTGAGCTGCGTGTGCAGGGCTGCTTGCAGTTTTTCTAGAACGATGACTATTCCTGCATTGCTATCTGCCTGTGCACCTGTAACTCGTCTTGCGGTGCTCTTCGCCAGTAGAGCTCTCTCGTGAACTTCATATCCATGGGATGTCTACTGCGCGCGTGTGGTCGCTTCACGAGGACCAGACGAGACGACCCAAGTCGTCGCATCATTCTCCTTGACTAACTGGTGTTGCTGCCATTTCAGCGGATGACTGCTCAGGCTTTACGCTCCACTGTCAGCTTTCTCCCTGCGACCTAGGTTAGATGAGCCCCGTCGAAGGATGTTATCAGCAGCGTGCCGTCCCTTTGGCTGATTCCCCTGATCCTAGTCTTCTCCTCGTGGTTGTTGTTCGGTCTCCTCGAGTTTCTACTTGCTGCAGCATGGATTCATCTTCTATATAGTGAATTGTCTGTGTTCATACTCGTTGTCATGTATCTACCGTGAATTACAAACGCATGCGTGCTGAGGTACTGTGCTGGTGCGTTGGTCATTTTCGTGAGAGTGCTTGAATACAGTTGTCTACCCTCGCCTCCTCTTACCGTCGTGCACCGTTAGTCATATCCTTCGTCTAGCGCCTGCAGTCGACTCGGCAGGTATAATGCTCCTGCCTCTCTGCCGCAGCTGGTTATGGCACGACCGGAGACGCCGAGTAGCTGTGAGATGATGACCTGACTCCACACGCGTTGCTAGCCTGGGCGGCGCCGACGCCGTATGCCAGCCCCCTGGTCTGTGTCGTCCCCTGTGGGTGACACCACCCAGTGTGTGGTATTTGACAGGGGATGCTGCCGCTCGGCTCGATGATTCAGGGTCCTGCTGGCTGCATTGCTTAGTGCGTTGGTTTTCTAGGGTTCTTTTTTCTATTTTGGTGTGGTTAGGGCATTTTATGTGTCTCGCTAAAGTTCGCTCGCAGTTCGTTCGGCTTTTTAGCTTTCACTGGCATGAGAGTCAGTGGACCTCCAACTGTAGTTTGCGGGTGCTGTGATTCCCGCCGCGACCATCCACCGCAGCTCTGACGAGGCGTACGTCCACAGTAAATTACACTCAGCCACCCATTCTCTCTCTTCTTGTTGTTGAGTTGATCGTTTTTTTTTGTTTTTTTTTTCCTTTTATCTTTGTTGTTCGAAGATTGTGCGATGTTCTGTAGTGTCATGTCACCTGAACGTAAACAATATTATCTAAAGACTCGTCTTATATTCAAGCAAAAGAAGTGTGTCGATCTACCTCATGATCATGGATCGTAGTCCTGTGTCTCATTCGTGTCCGCAGTCTGACCAGACCCTTCTGACAGACCCACGATCATGTTTACCGACTCAAGATGCCCCTCTCTGTCGCCCCAGCGCCTCCCACTTGTTATGCCCCGCGTTAGCCCGCGTGCCCTCCGGTCAGACCCGCCCAGGCCGACAGTCCCGCAGTCCGTCTCCGCATATCTCCACTGTAGTCTGGGCCGCCGACCAGTTATGATTCCTTCCTTATTCTCCCGTCAATATGATGTCCCTTGCCCCTTTGCGAGGGGTTAGTGTAGATGCGATTGCTGAATTGGATTGCTGTTGTTTCAGATCTTAGCATGTATGGTGAGTCGTTGAGGCGTCATATTGGGCTTCACAAGGTTTCATTTCGTGTCTTTGCGCGTTGTTTTCTTGACTCTTATCTTTTATTCTTCATCCAACCAGTGTAGAGGAACGCGTAGTGTTCTGATGTTGGTACGTATGTATGATTTATATCGACATTAGATTTATCAGCGATATATATAACAGTCGCCATAGGTATATGGAGGAAATGGAAGTCTCTATGAGTTGGTGTCTCCCCACCTTCAGTCTTCCCCATTCGTGATCTTGGTACATATGCTAATTAATAGGTTGACTAGGCTTTGGAAATCGACTCTCTGCAGGTCATATCTTTCCCCTTTCTTTCTTGTGCCTTCCGGCGCTGGCATCATGTGTTTACCGCCCTACATCAGGTGTCTCTACCTTGTGAGTCTTCCGATCCGGTCTCCGGTTCCCATGTTGAGAGCTACACATTGATTAGACCTCGTTTCCTACCGCTATTGGTGGAGACTGGGGAGACGACTTCCATCACCCCTACATTGTGCGACCAAAAACGCAAGTTATTCCCTGCCTTTCACCGGGACTGCGGATGACCTTTGTGCTGGCAAGCTTTCTGTTGGTAGACTGGCCTTGATGCTGTATGTGTGTGCTCTGGTGTACGCCGTATATGGTGCGTGTGCACCTATGCCGTCCATCGACCGGTTCAGATTTCGTTGTTCTTTGTCAAGTTGACGAAGGCTGTCCAAGCCGCAGGTCCGCTTTCCTGGAATGCAACAATCCTTCCTGTTTAACTCAAGTACCTTTGCTACATAATTAAGAGCGAGGGTCGAGAGAGGCCTTGCTTACGCTGTTGCCTGTTTTGTGTTCACCTGATGTTATAGTCTGGCCATCCTGCTTACTTCTGGTGTTTTCGGCCGATGTTTTCGCAGTGTCGACTGTATGTTCTCCATGAATCTCAGATCACCTTTCGATTGGAATGTCCCTGAGCATCAGTACGGGCGCTAGGGTAAAGGTGAATCTAAAGGTTGCGACAGCTCGAAGGAAAACTATTCTTATGAGCCGAATGTTCCATCGCATTTTCCCTATTGAGTCTACAAGCGACAAAGTAACCTTATTAGGTCATATGATTTTCTTTCCCCCATTTCTTGTCATTTGTCTGCCTTGCTGACGACTACCTGCTTTTCTGCAGTTCCAGTAGCCACCGAAGTCTGAATTTTTTTCTTGCATCTTATGTCTGATTCACTAAACCGAAATTTGGAATTTCACAAAGTAAACTTCAATAACACGTGCGCTGTACCTCGTGAAGTGTATATACCAACTTATGGCAAGGCCCAGGCGGAAGAAGAACGGCGGGTTAAGTTTAAGGGTCCAGGATGAAAAAGGTCAAGGATGTATTAAAGTAATCTGTGGGAAGTCGCTGATATCTCATGAGAGTTGTCCTCTCATAGGCTCATAACTGTACTGTCAATTAGCGCCCAGACTGATATTTTACTATTTTGTTATGAGTACAAGCTTAGTTAATCTACGCTTCGAACGGCCCTGCCGAGTTCCGTTTCTCCTTGTCCCCCACGTCACACACCATCACCAGATCTCTTTTTTGTTCTTATGTCCTCTTATGTTGTCCCGTTTTTCCTCTATATTTTAGAGTACCTTTTTCGCCATCGTTTGTGTTTCCGTTACTACTTTACCCGTTGCTACTTTCTCTTTTCTTTTTCCCAATATTTTCTTAACTTTTCGCCCCTTCCAGTTTCCTCCATACTGATGACCTATTCCTGTTACTCCCTGGCGGGGGTCACCCAGTCCTCTCGCTACACTCCTTCCTCGACTTCCTTATTCACCATTTACCCACATTCCTTTAACTGGGGTTGTTAATAACATGGTGAGTGTCTTCGCGCTCGTCTCACATTCTCCCATGTTTTCACTTTTTAATTTTTTTGTTGTATGCCTTTGTTTTTTCCCCTCTTTCTGTGTAACAATTTAAGAGTGCACCAGTGTCGCTAAGCACCGTGCTTTTACACCCCTGGGACTATTTCCTACTTTCCCTGCTGCGCCCCTTAGAATTACCCAATATTATTTGATTTCTAGAGCAGGGAGCAAAGGACCCTCCGCCACCACCTACTCACTTTGCCCCCCTTCACCAATTTCCTTTTCCCCCCTCCATCTTCCCCTTCCACGCTTTTTTCCTTTGGATGATTATCTTTGTGTATTAGAGATTTGCTTTTTTAAAGGAGTTTGTTGTTTTTTTATTAAAATCACTTTATCGTTTTGCCAACAGAAACTCTCTGAATTTCAACCACTGGATGTTAAGTGCTAACTGCTAACCTTTGAGGATAAAGGCTTTAAGAATTTAGACTTCAATGTAAACAAACGGTTCGTTAGACTTAGCCAACGTGCGGGTTTGTTACAATAGCGTCGCTCTGTGCTGCGCGTGCGCAGTCAGAGTTTGCTTAGGCAAAAGTAGGTTAAGGACTTCAGGTCACGATCCGTAACTATGGCAATCCAAATCAGGCTTAGTGGCTAGGCTGTGAATCGTTGCATTACAAGTTAGTTAAGCATATTAACGAAAAATATCGGAGCATTTTCAACACTGTACAAATAACAACACCGCTTTGGTTGGTTTTACGATGTGGCGCTTAAACTCTCGGTTGTTCGGAGTTAGATTTAACTTTATTCAAATAGCAGCTTTGTGCTGCAGAGTTAGGGGCACCAGTGATAACGATCTCAGCAGATCTTTAAAACTCTGCGCCAGTTTCTCTGGACACTTAAACAACAGGTTTTCTTCGCTGTTGATACAAAGTTAATATTCACTTACACGCAGTAAGCGAAATTAAATTTACTTTGTGAACAGACACAGGCAGACAAACATTATCTCGTAATGTTTAACTCAGGGAATCGAATAGCATGGCATACAATGGGACACGCATTGAAAGCAAACTATGAATAATAAGGCTTTGATAAACAGATTGAGGAACACGCTCAAAACTATTCTTAATACACCAATTTATTTTCCTTTTAACTACTGCAGTTTAGCTCCGTTAAGCTAACGGTGACTGAGATTCCCTGCAGGGAGAATAGCGATTGAAAAACACTGGAACACGCAATGAATCAATTCAGCTATAAAACAAGGCATTACAAAAATGAGGAACACTCTCGATTTCTACCTTATTGTACGATCTCAGATGTTAACTTGAAGTTACACTTACTGCAGTTTAATAATGAAGAGGCGGACTCGAGTTACAGCCTTCTCTGTGTTCATTCATTCAAGCGGTCGCGCGCTGCTTACGTCACACACGCGACACACACACACACACCAGTCTTCAACAGAAGCTTCTCATATTTCATCCGCAGCAATGGAAATATGAAATAACTTGGCTTTTTGCTCACAATTTAGGTTAATATGCCCGCCATTATCCACAACTTACTGTAAGGAAAACAGGTCAATAATTTAGCTCAAAGAGAATCATTTAAGATTTTAAAGGGAACTCCACCATTAAAATGTAAGGGCATTTGGACAGAATCACTGTTTTACGGGAGCGATCACTGAGAGGCCTGCGATTCGTGAACGAGCCGTAGGACATCAATTCTGCAATGGATAATCTAATCAAAAAATATAGTTAAAACACTATTAATTAGCATAGTAACAAGATCGGCAGTTTAAGACATTAACTTGTGAGCACAAAACACAAGATACTTCTCTTTTCCATATAAATAAGGCTTTATTGGATAAATCTAAGAATATAAATAATTAACAATGAACACACGCATCACAAAGTTTCAGAAGAGAGAGAGAGGAATAATTAAAGAGAATGAAAATGTGAAATCCCAAGATTACAGCAATTATGTGCCATTGTATAGATCTGAACAACCATCAATCACTTGATTAACCCTCGCATTGAGTTCCTCAATGAGGTTAAAATTTAGATTAACTGCACCAGTTCAGTTTAGAAATCTGGAGGTACTTGCTTTCTGTGTTGCGGGGTTCCCTTTCTTGTCTGGTTGCTGAAAGGGGTTTCCCGAGGTTGCTGATTGGCTGGAGGTTCAGTCTTGGGAAGCCAGTGATTGGGCGTTGGCTGGCGTCGCGGAGCTGTGGTCTGCAGTTGAAGGGTAGACAGAACTCTTCTGGAAGATGCGGCGTTAGGCTTAACTCAGAACACGAAAATCTCAACGGAAAATAAAACAAACTAAAAAAATAGAAATAGATGTAAAGTTTGATGAGAACAGGTGGCGTTTCTCCTCATGGTTTTGGAGGAGCTGGCGTGTAAGACAGAGCACGCTCAAACTAAAGAAGCAAGACTAGGAGTGAAAAGCTAAAAGCCGAATGGCTAAAAGCTAGACACAAAAAGCAAAAATCTAGACACAAAAAGCAAAGTTTGATGTTGTCCTGAGTATTTAAACCAGGCTGTTTAACACACCCCAAATGGTGTTTCGACCAATTGTAGCTCGGGTGTTGCAATGTTTCTCCTTCCCAATCATAAATCAACTGTTATCTCATCATACACATGACCTGCGTTTTTCCCGCTCTGATAGAGTATGATTTTGGACATGATTTCTAGCACGAGGATATGATACATTTGACCAAAAATTGACTGGGAGAAACGTTTCAAGCATGAAAATTCAAACTCACACATACCAAGCATGAATATGACCCCTTAAGCTCTTCAATAGTTATTAACAATACATACACAATAAATGATTAAAACATGATGGTTAAAATGTGGTTAGTACATAAGCGGAGTATGCATAGAAATATTAGATGGTCACCAGGTCCTGTAGAAAATGTCATTTAGGTGCCATGGAAAGGCAGTTCGTTGCCCATCTCGGTGAATGTATGAAGACCAGAGTTAAAAAGGTATGTAAGGAATTTAGTCCTCTCTGTTCTTGTCGGATAAAGTGGGGGGAAAGTAATTTTACGGAGGAGATTGTGACTGTAGTTACTCTAGTGTGATAGTCAGCGGTCATATCTTTGACCTATTCTGCTAATTGCCACAGAATTTTACAAATCTCCATTGGACTGTCATGTTGTTCTTTTGTTTAATGTGAAAAAAATGTTCTGGACAGGGCTTAGGTGTAGGATTGATTCAGGAGGGTGGGTTGATTTTATGGCATCTGTTGTCTTGGGCCTCTAGTGGAACTTTTGTTGACCTCCTCGTGTCTCAACTGGTTTGACCAAATCTTAGATGTTCTGAATTTCGGTCTGATATCCTGTAATCATGATAAACTGTATATCGTTGGAAAGGTCTAAGACTTCTAAATAGATACTTTACCAGTTTTTTGTTAAAAATTATGTAGGAAAATTAATAGATTAATTTATGACAAGAGTGCACCCTTAAAAATCTACATCATAACAGTGTCAGGGTTCTGTCACTTCGGTCTAGTGTAATTCATAGTTTTGTGACAGAGCCCTGACACTCGCGTCATGTCATTGTTTTCAAGTGAGCGTGCGGCTTCGAGTGCGCTCGAGCCGTGCGCTCTCGTCTGCGTGTACTGTTTCATGTTGGAGCGTGGTGTTCAGATCCCGGCACTCATGTCTTGAGTTTCGGTTTCGTGTCGGGGTCCGGACACTGGCGCTCCATGTTCTGTCTGTTGTGGGAGCGTGCGGTCTCGAGATCGCTCGGCCGTGCGCTCTTCTGTCCAAGTGTTGTGTTTTGTGTAGCACGCGGTTTGTGTTCAGACGCGTGCTTTTCTTGTTGTCTTGTGTGAACGCGTGGCTTATGAGTTTTCTCATTAGCTGCGTGTTCGTGTCTTTTGTTCTAGCACATGGCTTGTGATTTGTTTTGCTGGCCATGTGCTTGTGTTTTGTTTTGTGTGAGCACATGGCTTTTTGTCTTTGATTCGGTGTGCCATGTGCTCATGTCAATTGTCTTGACCCCTCCCATCTTGTTACCTGATTATTAGTTAATTTGCCCCACATGTGGTCCCTCGTTACCCTCCTCATTTGCTCTCCATTTATTCTCCTTGTGTTTGCAGTCCTGCGTCAGTTCGTCTTCATCTCTCCCTGGATGTGTCGTGTCGTATCCAGATCCTGCCCTGCCCTGCCTTGCCTTGCCTTGCCAGCCTGTTTTCCCCCACGGGGTAGTTTCTGTTGTTGGTTTTTGTTTTTTTTATTATCAAAAAAAGCCCATTATCTGCAGTATGGTCTCGCTCCATCATCTAACACAAAAATCTACATCAAAACAGGAGTTCTGACCTTTGTCACAGAAAGTCATTTTTTTTGTTGCCTTTTTCCCCCCCCATCACATTTTAGAAATCATCACAAAGTATATATCAATTGAAAGCTTAAAATCTCAAAAATGCATCCTTTGAAAACCATTTTAAAATCAAACATTGCACTACCATGAAAATGGTACATCAATATCACGTTACAAAATGTTTTCGTTCATGAATTATAAAAATTTAAGTTTGGATAGTGCACTTTCACGTCTGTGTTCAAAAATGGGAGTGACAGTTAAAGGGTTAAGTGTCCTTGGCGTGTGACAAAACACTTCAGATCACTCAGAAGATATCAACAGATGATGTGTATTGTATTGATTTGTTGATGATGGAAAAATATTCATCCATCCATCCATCCATCCATCCATCCATCCATCCATCCATCCATCCATCCATCAACCATCATCCATCTCTCTCTTCTCATGATTAAATATACACACACACACAGGTGGCTACTGTTTGTGTGGAGTCTTAGGCCTTCACTGGCAGTGGACACTTCCAGAAATAATCTGTCTTTGCCTTTACTTCTCCAACTAGCATACAAACAGGCCACCTGCCAGAGTAAAGTGATCAATCGCACTTTACAGCCACAGATATTTCATCATCCCTTACCCTGCCATTCATAGGACAGTGAGGTAGGCTTTGGGGGAAAATAAAAATGTCCTGGAGTTCCGGATCATTTATTTTCATATAGAGTGCAGTAATATGAAAGAGTGCTGAAAAAGTTTTCTTAGTAAATATCTAGGACTTTTCTCTCAGATGGTTTGGTGAAGAATCTCTATAATGCCTGTTTGCACTTAGATTTCTTCTGCTATGAGGGCCGAGTACTGAAACTTGGACTAATTTCCATCCTCTTGAGCTTGTCTCAGTCTGGGTTTGGTGTGTCTGGTGTCATGTAATCTAACCTTATTCTGCTGTCTTTGATGTTCTAGCATCCATCAGGCCTGGCCAATGTTGCCAGGGAATGGCATGACCCCATGGCGGCACAGTGACACCAGGCCTTCAGTCTGAATTGTTTCTCCACACCTTCCCTCCAAAGTCAGAGGGACTTTGTTGAAATTTTAATGTCTCTGACCTAGATTCGACATTGAAACGGCGCGTGTATATGTGTGTGCAGAAGTGTGTTCGTGTGTAGGTGCGTGCGGGTGTAATGTATGTCAGTCTTTCTGCTGTCAGCTGAGGAAACAGAGCTTCGATTGATGGAGTGGATAAGAGTGAGAGACACTATGTGAACAAAAGCTCATGTCTTGTATTTTTGATATTTTTTGTCTCCATTGCTCATTTTTTATTGGAAGAGAAGCAGTGGGGGTTCGAGAAAAAAAAACTATTGATAAATCAAAACATTTCTTTTGGAGAGAGACATGTATTTTTTTTGCAGGATAATTTGTTTTGTATACACAAAACACATTTTAGTGGGAAACTTTGTTAGGTAAGCAAAAAAAAAAAGTTTGTCTTCCTCTGACAGTCATGTCACATCCCAGCATACAAAATAACACAATTTTCCATGTTGACAATATAAAGACTAAACTATAGGTTTAATATTTCAGTTTTGTGTACTCCATATGCATTTTAATTGGGACCATTAGATTGGAGGGCCTTAAGGAAAATTACTTACTTGTTTTTGGTTTTAATAATATCGAATAAGAAAAAAACATTTGTTATTGATTTATATATAAAAATGGTAACACTTTACAGTAAGGCTTTATTTGTTAGCTATATTTCATGCATTAGCTAACATTAACTAGCAATGAGCAATCCATTTGCTACAGTATTGTTTAGTCTTTGTTAACGTTCATTGATAAAAAATACAACTGTTTATTGTTAGTCCATGTTAACAAATGTAGTTAACTAATGTTAATAAATGAAACATAATTGCAAAGTGTGTTATCTTATATTCTTATTATTATATTATTATTTGTACATTACTTTTTGAAACACAGCAGACCCCAACAACAAGAATAATAATAATATGAAAAATGGATTTGAATTTGATGAATTTATATGGAGACTTGTTGCGATTTGTTTTTTTGTTGCAGTTATTTTTTGTTGTGTTTGCTTTTGGCTTCTGGTGTCTCGATCATTAGGGTCTTCTTGACCACAGCCATAAGTCTTAGAGCTTCAGAAGATACAAAAGTGTGCCTGTTCTAATTACTGTACACCCTCAGTGCTCAGTGCTCTTCTCAGGTCAAAGACCGGCCCATCGCCACAAACAAAGCATTGTGTAATTAATAAAGTTCCAGTCAGTTACCCCTCTCTCTCTAGTCCTGAGGACTAGGTGGTTGATGGTGGGAAGAGTGGCGGTGAGGCAAACTAGAGAAGAATAAGTTTGGTCCTGAAGGATGAGGAATGCCAGGATTCCTTATTGGTGATTAAAAATAACCTTTACTGCAGCAGAGAAGCTGTTAGCTTTGCCCTTTTATTCCTGCAAATGCCGTCTCTGACTAGCCTCTAATGATGCTACATTGCTTTCAAGGCAATTACACTAGCTACTCCCAATCGATCCCTAAGCAATGGATGCAGGGATATTCTGGCCCCATGGAATGGGCACACTAGGCCTGAAGCCTCTTCCAGGCTCATTAGCCTGTTAGCCACAAGAGCAGCAGTAGGAAGGCTTGATGCATTGTGGGACCAGAGCCTTTTCACTCTGGTGGGACTGTGTTGTCCCTTGATGCTTGTACTGGGAAAATGTGTTTTACCTTCTCAAATAAAAAAGGCCTACTTGCTTTGGCAGGACAGATGTTAGCCCACAGCTTTGGCTGGGATGTTGTTCGGTGGAGCAGCGGATAAACCAAGTGCTGTTTCAGCAACTGTAGGAGGGCAGTTGTCTAGTTCCCGACATTGCCTAAAATACTAAAAACACTTCTTTCAGTGCTTATCTATCTATCTATCTATCTATCTATCTAATCTATCTATTATCTATCTATCTATCTATCAGTATGTCTGTCTGTCCTCTTACAGAGTTTATTTTGAATTAGCTTTTATTTTGAATTTATTTAAAAATATTATTGTATTTTATTTAGCTTAGTTTTTGCTCTTTTGCACTTCTGCTTATGCTTGTTTAAAGGGATAGTTCACCCAAAAAATGAAAATGCTGTCATTAATTACTCACCCTCTGTCATCTCCAAACCGTAAAACCTGTGTTCATCTTTGGAACACAAATTAAGATATTTTTGATGCATTCCGAGAGCTATTTAAGTCACATATGTAAACAACGTATGCTGTTCTGTGTCAGCAGCACAGCAGGGATACACTGTTCGCGTGTGTACACTTGGATTGAACGAAACACAATCGTATCCAATGTAATTACGTTGCATACGTGGTTTATGTATGTGATACTCTCCAAAATGGCGCTATAGGATGATGTGGAGAAGTTTAATTATTGAATAAAGTTAATTTTTTTTCTTTGTTCACAAAAAGTATTCTCATAGCTTCATAAATTATGTTGAACCACTGATGTCACATGGATTATTTTAACGATCTTCTTGCTACGTTTCTAAGCCTTGATCGTGTAAGGATCCTTGCTGTCTATGTAGGGTCAGAGAGCTCTCGGAAAGCATCAAAAATATCTTAATTTGTGTTCCGAAGATGAACGAAGGTCTTATGTATTTGGAACGACATGAGGGTGAGTAATTAATGACAGAATTTTAATTTTTGGGTGAACTATCCCCTTTAACATTCAGTCAAGGCAACATTTATAATATTCATTTAAGTTTTTCATTTAATATTTGGTTATTTAATATTTTTATTTTTACTGCTACAGCCACATTTGTTACAATCATCAGTACCAAAACAGAAATGGGTTTATTTTGACTCTGTATGTAAATGTATATGGTTTTCAGTTTAAATTAACATTATTAAAGCCTAATTACAGTGATGCACTAAAATAATATTGTTTGTGCGAAAGAGACACACCAATTAGCTTCCTGTCTTTTATTAATTATTAATTAATTAATAACATAATCTTGTTTTTCTCGTTTTGACATTTCTGGAGGTAGTCACAGAGAACTTTCTCTGAGAACAACTTAAATTATTTTTATATGACATTCAGATAAGATGGTATAGATTTGCGTTCTTCGTATGGTGAAATTCGAATTTCTCAAAAGCTCAACAAATATGGCGTACCATACATGAGAAAATACACTGTATTTGTACCCCAGAAGCTGCTTTGGGAGTGATTGCTCTGGTGAAATACAATCTTCTCAAGTCTCTACCACACTCAGGGTTTTCATTTACCTTGTGTGACTACCCTTTGCGCTTATCACCTTGACGACTGGAACTCCCACCCAGGCAGTCGCCGTCGACCAATTAGGAGCACAGCGCTCCTCGACTTTTCTCGCATATTTTGTTTGCTCTGTACTGTAAGATTTCACTCAGTGATTTCATGACAGCCTTGAGTACTGTTGTATTTTCATCATACCGAGGTGTACAGATTGTGAGTGCAGGGTAATTTACCCCTTTGAAAGTACATGGAATAGCAGCGCCAGCACTGATCTACAGTGACAGAGCAAGAGCCGCTGTTTGTGTCAAGGTATGCGAGTCGGTATATTAAAGAGCATGTTTTTGAAATACAGCCCTTGGATGTTGCTGCCGCTATCTCGGAGGCGATGCCGCTCTGAATATCCTCTTTGGAGAAAAGTGCTGTAATTGAATTTAACATGAAGCAAGGTCAAAGTAAAGGGCCTTTTGAAAAGGAGCACTCTGCTCCGCTCTAATTTGTTGCCGGCAAAGCATTTGATTCTACGCTTTTCTTTTTTTCTTCTCTGCCACTGCTTCTTGAAAAGGTGTCTAAGGGAGGCACCTTAGACACTACAAAAACCGCCTTGCCTTTTCCAACTTTGAGATGTGCTGAGCTGGGGGAGTCTGCCTGGCAAAAGTGGGCCAGTATCGGTGTCTTGCATGCGCTCATGTGAACATTAAAGCCATCTTCTGGTGAGAAGTTACATGCTCTGAAGTTTGACTTGTACAAGAAGTGCTCCTCAGTGTTCCCCTGTATCCTCCGATCTTTCTTAGAGCTCCAGCGTGGGCCGCCTCTTTCCTAAGCAGACTCAAACTAGCTATTTAAACCACATATACTATATATATTAATATATATTATAATAATAGCTCTCTATAAGATGGTTCTTTAAAACGGAATAGACTATTTTGCCATATCACTCAAACAGCTCATTCCGCCCTCCCGTGTTCTGTGAGCATGAAAAAAATATCAGCGGTGCTTCAGTGAAGCTTGATCATCAGTATGGGGTATTTTTCTGGAGTGTAGGGAATGTAGCTTGGCTATATCAAGACTCAAGTTTTGATGGTGGTGTGTTTAATCCTTTGCTAAGATTATTTTTAATTATCGGTGCTTTAGAATCAGTTTTGTGTTTTTTAACATGATGCATTTAATAAAGATTCAATAAAACAATTAAACTAGACATGATTAATACGAACAAGTTTGTACAATTATTTTAGAATGTATATTAATACTTAGTTAGTTTAATTAATAGTTATTTATTTGTTTGGCTTTTAATTGTTTATTAGTATTTGTTGCATAAATATAACAACTAAAACAACAATAATAATATTAATAATATAGCTGCAAGCAGCGATTACCGGGGTTCAAGCACTTTAATGCCTTTATTGCATCTAAGCTGTTATGGTCTAGGCCAACCTGAAATTTTGGACTGACTTTACAACACATCCATGATGAATAATCTTGCAACACACACATACTCAACCTGAAATGAAAGGGCTTAAGTATAATACTTAATACAACGTAAGCATACTTACACATGCAAACACATTTTGTTGTAGATATAGAGATTTAAAGTAAATGTTGTGTAACAAAATGCTTACTGCAAGTCTTCTCTTTATAATGCAATTTTCAGGTCTCACTGTAATCATAATGTGGCATAATTGCAAAATGTGATTCCTCCAGGTAAATGAAGTGGTAAAGTTTGACAAAATGTGATGTTGAATGTTATCATAGTGACTTTATAATTTATTGACATGAATACAAATGGCAGACCTTTAAATAGAGCTATATTAGTGAGCAGAATGAGCCAATTAAATGTCTTCTGCTGCCATCTAGTGGTTAAAATGGCAATTCCATGGATTTTGCCATTTAAATGTACCTTTTCACCTTTTTTACTGTTATAGAGGCAACTAATGTCTGAGCCCCATAAGTTTTGCATTTGGCATGCTTGTCTACAATCATATGACACATGTGCTCACCTTTCATGAAGTTTAGAGCTTTCTTTTAGGATTTAATTTAATTTAGAGCTTTCTTTTAGGACTTTTATGAGTTTTGGGTACACTATATCAAGGCCATATTATTAAATGGCTCTGTTATAACTTTCCAAATGCAAATGTTCAACATTTTGTGATAATTTGATAATTATTGACCTAGAGACTTGTAATTTGTACTGCAGTGATTTTATTGGTTTTAAGTTTAAAACCTAGGACTAGTCCACAAATATTTAATAAACGATTTGATTGACAGCATTAGTCCCAGAGGTAATTTTGTTCAGAATGAGGACATCTATCATATGATATGAAGATCTAGTGTATGTGTGAATATATGACCTTTATTTTACAATTTAAGATCATTTACAATTGAAATATTGTGTTTTTACTTACGACTTTTACTGTTATAGCGGCACCTATGTTCCGATCTCCATGAAATTTTGCATGCTTGTTAAGAGTCATTTGACACGTTTTCACCAAGTTTCGTAAAGTTTTGAGTTATCGTTTAGGTTTTATAGGCTTTTAGGTATATTTGGCCACACCCCTTTTTAAATGACCACTTTATAGCTAACCAAAGGACAAAATTCAACATTTTTTTTTTGATAATTATTGATCTAGAGGGTTCAGAGAATATTACTGCAGGGGTTTGATCAAGGTTTTTAACATATTTGTGAATATACAAATATGTAATAAACAATTTGATTGACAGCATTAATCCCAGAGGCAAAGTTGTTCAAAAGGAGATATATCATATGATATGAAGATCTAGTGTTTGTGTGAATATATGAACATGTTCTACAATTTGAAGTCATTTTCTATAGAAATATTGTGTTTTTGAGGCCTTTATTTAATGATCAATTTGATTGACAGCAATGGTTCTTGAGGCAAAGTTGCGCATTATGTGAACATCTATCAAATAATATGCATATTGTGTGGATGTGTGAAACACCACGTGATTACAGACCCTACACTCTCAGCTAGGACGATTTAATGTTAATAAAATACACAATTCAGTTCAGTTCATGTCTCAGAATGTGTATTTTTTTTGTTTGTAATTTCACAGTTGTAATAAAATAACGTGAAAGCGCCGCTTTTCTATCGGGAATGTGCCGAATCTGCTGATGTAATTACAACCGCTAGGTTATAGAGAAGGGGAGGTGGAGGCCGGGGGAGAGGTGAGCTCTCGTGCCTTCGTTGGTAAAAAAGATTTGCCAATCATCATCGAGTATTCACTTTCAGCGCTGAGGAGTGTTGAGAAAAGAACCCTTGCAAGGGAGGCTAGATTTCTGATTTCAACCAATCATCATAGAGACGTAAATAACGTGATATTAGTTTGAACTTCTGCCGCTGCGCTGATAATGTACCAAGTACTTATGATGAGTCGTGATATTGAATATTTGATTGCCAACAGTTTTACCAAGCTGTCATTCAAACAGTATATATACAAATTTAGGGAAAACAGCCTAAGCTGGATATAGGCTACAGCAGTCGGCTTAATTAAATGGCGCAACAGGCAGCTCTCTTTTAACACAGACTTTTAAGAAGAGATGGATGTTTGCTTCAAATGATAGGCCAGGTAAGTGAAATTATAATATCTTGCTGTATGTATGTCGTTTTCTTCACGTTTTCTGACTAAAAGCAACCAAAAAAGCCATTTTAAAGTGGTAATCAATAATAATCATAATAATCCGCAGGATCCCAACCATACATTAGTGTGCCTCCTCTATTTAAAAACCCACGAGCCGCCACTGCTGATTTTGTACATTGATTAAAATTAGCCTTGACACCAGTTAAAAGTTATCGCAAAACGACTGAAAAGTGAAGTTAGTTCTGAGAAAAGGTCTTGCATCATTTGTATACCGATACCACTTAGTTTGATGTTTTGTTTCAAATGAAATGCAGTTTGTGACAAAAAGTGTCAAAACGTATCCAAATTCTTCTTGGCACCAATGTGCATGTCACCATGTGTATCGTATCATTAAGTAGCTGGCGATATCCAGCTTTACTCTTAAGATCAGAATGTTCTGCTGCATGTCTAGTATCTGAGCATCTGAGAGATATGACTGTTCCCTCTCCGCTCTCGTCTTTTGCGACTCTTTCACTCCCCATCAGCGCTGCCATGACAGTCCAGCCTGGTTGGGCAGATGGCCTCTGAGGCTTTTTTTCCTTTCACTTTAATCTGTCAAGATTTCATCACTCATTTATTCAACACCTGATGTATTGCCTCATTTGGAGAGGGGAAGTGGCTTGATTTCAGCATGCACAGTGCCATGTTGAACTTAGGTGACAGGGAGCTGTGCTCTTACCCCGGGGCAGTTCCAAGGCCCTGTCTGCCCATCTGCCACAGATCTCTGGCCAGAGAGAAGCAGGGCGACAGACTGAGATGGACTGTGTGCCCTCTGTCTCTGACAGAACATGGGCATGCTCGGAGTGGAGACGCACAAGAGCCACCAAAGGACTGGCGTGCATGATGATAACGTCTCACTCATGATGTGCTGGGAGATATTTGATCCTCTATTCAAAATTCATAGGCATGTTTATAATTATTTGGCATAATTAACAAGCATGACCGTTGTGAAGTGAGGGCATGATGGATAGGTGTTCATTTAACATAACCCTTCCTGTCTGAAAACGGCAGGGGAATACGCCATTTTTTTTGTATGGTTTTGACACGAGCGTGGTTGGAGTTTTTATATGGCTTTGGCGTGGAGTTTTCTGTAGCTCAAACTTCATCCCATGATAGCTTGCGTTCTTAGGACCTGTTCAAACTGTGGCAGGGAGAAACACAGATGCAAGATGTTGACATGCGGCACTTTTAAGCCTCGAATAGAAACCTACATGGCACTCAAGTCAGATGTCTTTGTTTGCTATCTCCCGTATCCCTGTCAGTCCCAATTTGCCTCAAGTTGTGGCAGCACTTTGTGCATTTTTCTTTTCTCATGCATGCAGTAATGCTCAAACTTACTGAAGATGTTAACACTTCCATCACACACTGTTGGACATGCCCTCAATCTCTCACACATACATCATCATCTTTTACCAGACCGAATGCATTAAGTTTAGTTTTACCTATCCAGTTCATGACATTTATTACTGTGATTGATCGGCCTGAACTTGGGGTATTTTGTGCTCAGGTTTCACTTCTCACTTCTCTCCTTTCTGTTTTCCACCCCCAGGGCCCGGGGACAGGGGCTGATACAGAAATAAACTGCTTGCAACTACATTAATCTCCTTCTTTATTGAAGTTGGAGTCAGAGTAATATCCCAGGGAAGGGTTTATAGCTTGCTAAAAGTCCTCGTGCAAATGCCCAGGAATAGTTGTGCAGTCATCAGCTCCAGGTGTGCCGTATTTACTCAATGAAATGCCCCTTAATGTTCAAACCAAAGAGAGTGGAGTCATCCCATGATCTCTATAAACTTCCCTAAAACTGATTTGTAGGTAATTTACACATGAAAAGAAAAGAAGCCAATTTACAACACTGCAGACCTGATGGTAAACTCAATTACTGTTTTTTTTTTCTTTCTTGCTTGATCAATCAAAGATTGCATTCAGATGCAGATTGCTAGCAAACATATGGATTAACACACACTCACGTATTCTGGATTTTAGTATTCCTGTAAACGACAGCCATGAGATTTCATTTACTACAGTTTTTTTTAAATATACAGCGCATGTTAAGTACATTCCATTTTCCCCCCTTGCAGTTACAGTAAGAAGGGCCTGGAGTTTTCAAGCTTCAAAAAGGTTAAAAAAAACCCACAAAAGTCATTGATATGATTTGCCAGTTTGTGCTGTGAGATGTTACCCCACTCTTCCACCAAGACACTTACAAGTTCTTGAACATGTCAGGGGGGGACACATGTAATATGTGGATTTGACAAAATTATCTTTAAAATACAGTATCCTGAAAAAGGGATGTTTATAATAGTATCTCACCACTTTAAAGCTCACCCAAAAAAACTAACAAAACAAACAAAAAAAAAACACTTTAAACCTCCAGTTGTACTTGGCAGTGACAAGCAGTGTCACAATCTCTCTTGTTTTTCATGGGTTTGGAATGACATGAGGGTGAGTAAGTAATGCCAGACATTTTCATGTTTGTGGAAACTACTTTAAGATGGTCAAAATAAGATGATAAGGTAAAAGTTGCATTATCATTACAAATTTGTTTCATGATTACATATTCACATGCTTAGATATACAGTGGTGTGAAAAAGTGTTGGCCCCCTTCCTGCTTTCTTATTTTTTTGCATGTTTGTCACACTTTAATTTTTCAGATCATCAAACAAATTTTAATATTACACAAAGATAATGTAAGTAAATACAAAATGCAGTTTTTTAAATGATGATTTAATTTATTAAGGTAAAAAAGCTGTCCAAACCTACGTGGCCCTACGTGAAAAAGTAATTGCCCCCTCCTGTTAAATCATGAAAAAAACTGCAATTAACCACATTATTTTAGAAACTGAGTTAAATTTCACTAGCCCCGAACAACCCAGGCCTGATTTACTGCCAGACCTGTTTAAAAATCAAGAAATCACTTAAATAGAACCTGTCTGACAACGTGAAGCATGCTGAAAGAGCAACACATCATGCTGCGATCTTAAGAAATTCAAGAACAGATGAGAATCAAAATAGTTGACATGTATCCGTCTGGAAAGGATTATAAAGCCATTTAAGGCTTTGGGACTCCAGCGAACCAAAGTCAGAGCCATTATCCACAAATGGAAAAAAACCTGGAACAGTGGGGAACCTTCCCAGGAGTTGCCGGCCAAAATTACTCCAAGAGCACAACAACAACTCACCAGGAGGTCATAAAAGAACCAAGAACAACATCTAAAAGAACTGCAGGCCTCACTTGCCTAAATTAAGGTCAGTGTTCATGATTCAACAATAATAAAGAGACTGGGCAAAAACGGCATCCATGTGAGTGTTCCAAGGCAAAAGCCACTGCTGAACAAAAAGAACACAAAGGCTTGTCTCTTATTTGCCAAAAAATATCTTGATTATCACCAAGGCTTTTGGGCAAATATTCTGTGGAATGATGTGACAAAAGTTTAACTTTTTGGAAGGTTTGTGTCCCGTTACATTTGGTGTAAAACCAACACAGCATTTCATAGAAAGAACATCATAGCAACAGTCAAACATGTTGGTGGTAGTGTGATTGTCTGGGGCTGCTTTGCAGCTTCAGGTCCTGGACGACTTGCCATAATTGACGGCACCATGAATTCTGCACTCTATCAGAAAAACCTGAAGGAGAATGTCCAGCCATCAGCTTGTGACCTCAAGCTCAAGCGCACTTCGGTTATGTAGCAGGACAATGATCCCAAAAACACCAACAAGTTCACCTCTGAATGGCTCAAGAAAAACAAAAAGAAGGTTTTGGAGTGGCTAAGTCAAAGTATGGACTTAAATCCGATTGAGATGCTTAACAGTCCATTCATTTCTCGAAAACAACCTCCAATGTGCTGAATTCAAACCAAGTTCTGCCAAGAAGAGTGAAGGGGCCAAATTCTATGCCAAGCGATGTGAAATACTCATAATGCCATTATCCAACACTTGATTGCAGTTGGTTGCTGAAAGCGGTGGCACACCATTGTATGTAGAGTGTAGGGGGCACTTACTTTTTCACGGTAGGGCTAGGCAGGGGTTGGACAGCTTTTTTTTTTCTTTTTATTTCTGTCCCTAATAATAAATAATCATTAAAAAACGCATATTTGTAAATTTACTTGCCTTACGTTATGAAATATTAAAATTTGTTTGATGATCTGACTCTTTTATGTGTGACAAATATGCAAAAAAATAAAAAAACAGCAGCAGGGGGGGGGGGGGGGTGGCCAACACTTTTTCACACCACTGTATAGGTAGCCTTATCAGCATTACCTCGATTCTACTGTATTTCGTTCTCTTTCACGCTTTCTCTCTCTCTGACTCTGTTTTTAACTTTTCCAGAGATATCTTGATCTGTATGTTTTGCAACACTGTTTACTTGTCTGTTCCTGCATGCTTAAATCAACAAGTTTTTGGATGAAAGCTTGCTTTACATATGGAAGAGGAAGACAAGTGTTTTTTGGGGTCAGTAGTTCATGCGTCTGTTATTGAAAACAGAGTAGGCTGCATCTCTCTTATATACATTCTGACAATGACATGTATGAATGAGTGAAGCTTTGATGATGTTAGTGCTTGTCATCTCCATAATCAGCATGAGGCCTCACTTTGAGCTCTTTGTTTGTATCTTGTATGTGCAGAGCTATCTTTATGCACTGCTTTATACCAAATGACCCATAAAAAAGCCAAAGCTAATGCATTCAGCCTCTCAGGATGTTTTTATATAAAGCCACAATCTGTAATGGGGAAACGGTCCTAATTTCTGCAGGCTATCCTGGTCCACGTGGATGCATGCGCTCGTGCTTTATGGCACACATAAAAAGAGACAAAAAGTTTGTGCCTTATTTTAGCTAGCTTTTTATTGGTGCATCCTATGGGGCAGCTCTGTCTGAGTGTATAGGAATCTCCCAAAACCCTTTGCAGGGCCATTAACGAACCCAGAGGGAGAGATTGCATTAAGACCACCACATTGAGCTTGGAAGCCCTGGGCTCAAACATCACAGATGCTCCTGTTCGCCTGTGCTGGATCAAGAACGTATAATTTCATTTCTGTGCAAAGACTAAAATGCAAACATGTATGTGATCAAATAGAGCAGTACCTCGACATAATGGGTCTCGTGCAAGCCATCTTCATATTGCATCTTGGCAGGTATGACTGCTGGGATTTCTTATCAGAGCTCTATGTATGATCCTCGTTTATGTGCATGTGAGCTTTTAGGACCTATGCTAAGCTGAAATATGGTAGCAGATAAACATCACTCTCAGTTTGTATGTACCATGACATGTTGGAGCCGTATGATGAAGAATCCTCTGAGGAGTAATAAAAGAGTAATAGCTAAGGCACAGGCTGTTGGGGTTTGAGCACTTCTTCTGACTGCTTTTAATCCTGTGAATAAGGATGCCAAGGGTCTGTCTACTCGCAATATGAGCGAGCGAGCAAGAGAGAGAACGATATCTGCTGTGCTCTGCTGTGATCCAAGCCTCATTGTACAACTCAAACATGGTCTAAATCGCTTCTAGAAATGTGATCTGACTTAGTTCCCCCGAGTGACTTTTTGCATCAAAATCGTCTTACTTATGCTAACATGCTTAGCATTGCTTCCTCCAAAATAACTGCAGAAACAAGGTCTGTGCCAGCCTCTTAACACGTTTGAGAGGCATGAAGTGACATCCCCATTTTCAAAGGCAGGCCCACTGTGAGTCAACAGCTTTGTCAGATGAAAAAAAAATGCCCAAGCTATAAATTGAGAAATACATGCAGATACACTTTCAAACACACATGTATTGGTGGGATATTGTATGAAATGTTCATAAAAATATGCTGATTTGCTATTCGAGAAACATTTATTATCAGTGTTGAAAACCATTTTTGATAGATAGATAGATGTTTGTTTTAATATTTATTAAAACATTAAAATGATCAAAAAGCATCAGTAAAGACATTTATAAACATAATAAAAATAATATGCAGCTCTTGTAAACTTTCTGATCATCAGAGAACTGTATATCTAATATAATATATATTATATATCTATATATACGTCATATACTAGTCAAATGTTCATATTTAGCAAATGCCCAGATTATTTTTCTGTTTGATATTTATTAGGTTTTGTAATATAATGATTAAAATTATATTGGGTATCATTTGTTCATTATTTAGTGTATATATTTAAATCAGTTTTCTTTTAGAGCTGTAAGAGCAAACTCATATATAGTTATATCTCTATTAGATATATATATATATATTATAGAAGTAATATAGTAATGTGGTGTTGTGTTGGTGTGTGTGTGTGTGTCATCTGTATTCCTAAATCAATATAGATCATATTATTCCTCTTTTCTTCCCTTTTTTAGTTATTATGGAAGGTCACATACTGTTTAATCTATTCTTTCCGACTGTAGAGCAAACTTTAATAGATATTATCTCACCGTTGTGTACTAAAGTATTCAGACCCCCTGAAATTTTTCACTCTTTGTTATATTTGCAGCCATTTGCTAAATCATTTAAGTTATTTTTTTTTCCTCATTAAATGTACACACAGCACCCCATAGTGACAGAAAAACACAGAATTGTTGACATTTTTTCAGATTTATTAAAAAAGAAAACTGAAATATCACATGGTCTTAAGTATTCAGACCCTTTCTTTGCTCAGTATTTAGTAGAAGCACATTTTGATCTAATACAGCCATGAGTTTTTTTTTGGGAAAGATGCAACAAGTTTTCACACCTGGATTTGGGGATCCTATGCCATTCCTCCTTGCAGATCCTCTCAAGTTCTGTCAGGTTGGATGGTAAAAGTTGGTGGACAGCCATTTTTAGGTCTCTCCAGAGATGCTCAATTGGGTTAAGTCAGGGCTCTGGCTGGGCCATTCAAGAACTGTCACAGAGTTGTTGTGAAGCCACTCTTTTGTTATTTTAGCTGTGTGCTTAGGGTATTTGTCTTGTTGGAAGGTAAACCTTCGCCCAGTCTGAGGTCCTGAGCACTCTAGAGAAGGTTTCCGTCCAGGATATCCCTGTACTTGGCCACATTCATCTTTCCTTTGATTGCAACCAGTCGTCCTGTCCCTTCAGCTGAAAAACACCCCCACAGCATGAAGATCGGCCACCCCATGACTTCACTTGGGACTCTGGTTAGGACGAGTTGATGGGCAGTGCCTGGTTTTCTCCACACATATACCGCTTAGAATTAAGGCCAAAAAGTACTATCTTGGTCTCATCAGACCAGAGAATCGTATTTATCACCATCTTGGAGTCCTTCAGGTGCTTTTCCTTTGTCTTGCACTGAGGAGAGGCGTCCACCGTTGGGGCGGGCCACTCTGACCTAACTCCGACGTGGGGAGGCGCAGTGATGGTTGCAAGCGGTTTCTTAAACTTTCTCCCCATCTCACCGCTCCCGACTGCATCTTTGGAGCTCAGCCACAGTGATCTTTGGTTTCTTCTTTACCTCTCTCACCAAAGCTCTTCTCCCCCGATAGCTCATTTTGGCCAGACGGCCAGCTCTAGGAAGGGTCTGGTCGTGCCAAACGTCTTCCATTTAAGGATTATGGATGCCACTGTGCTCTTAGGAACCTTAAGGGCAGCAGAATTTTTTTGTAACCTTGGCCACATCTGTGCCTTGCCACAATTCTGTCTATGAGCTCTTCAGGCAGTTCCTTTGACATCATGATCCTCATTTGCTCTGACATGCACTGTGAAATGTAAGGTCTTATATAGACAGGTGTGAGGCTTTCCTAATCAAGTCCAATCAGTATAATGAAACACATCTGGACTCAAATGAAGGTGTAGAACAATCTCAAGGATGATCAGAAGAAATGGACAACCCCTGAGTTAAATATATGAGTGTCAAACACAGCAAAGGGATACGTGAATACTTAGGCCCATGTGATAATTTCCGATTTACCTTTTAATAAATCGGCAAAAATGTCAACAATTCTGTGTTTTTCAATATGGTGTGCTGTGTGTACATTGAGGAAAAAAAATGAACTTGAATGATTTCAGCAAATGGCTGCAATACAACAAAGAGGGAAAAATTTAAGGGGGTCTGAATACGTTCGACCCACGTATATATATATATATAATATATATATATATCGATATATAATATATTATGTATATTCGCGTATCGGTATATATATCAAATAAAAGTATGGTATATATACTGTATATATAATTATATTATATATATATATAGATAATGTGTGGTGGTGTGTTGTGTCAATCTGTATGGTCCTATCCTAATAAATATTTTCCTCTTTTTCTTCCCTTTTTTATTTATGTATGTAAAGGTCACTGTGTTTGTTTGGATCGCCGAAGTGATTGTTTGGATTTCTCAGAGTTAGTAGTATATGGATATCCTGCCTCTGATACAAGCTCTCTTTACTGGCATTTATTTTCGTTATTTAATCAGCAAGGTTTTATTGTGTAGTGGCACTAAACTGAGATTTGAAAATGAAAACTCATCAATTAGCAGTGTAGTTGAAATGGCACAATCCATCTACAGTAGCAGCTGATGATCTTTTCTAGCGGCTGCTTTTGGATTTTCATCACATCCTTCAATGACAGCAGAAATTAATTTCAGCAAAAAAGTTTTGCGGAGTATCTCAGGGGTCTTCTCATCGGAGAGCCGGTTGATGCTCTGCCAGAGATCTGTCTAATGTCTAAACTTGTGAAATCATCCATTCATCCCCTGAAGCCAAGAGTAAAAATCTGAGCACCCTTTATATTCTCTCTTTTCTGATATATATTAAGCCCAAATCCTTCACAGCTGGAAAGGTTTTAATTTTGTTTTCATGATTAGGGCATTAGGGCCTCAAGCTAATGCACGTTATTATATCTATAAAGATTACCCGCTATCCGTGTGGTATCCGACTGCTTTTATTCTTCCCTCAATATCCATTGACTCTTTTACATGGCTTTTCTGTAGATGATTTATCAGAAGCCACAATGTCAGGAGAGAGATGGCCTGTGTATCCCAGCATGCTGTTCTTCCTCTGTAGCCTGAGGCGAGACCAGAGAGTGTCAGTGTCCACTGATGGGCTTTGCTGCAGGGAGAAGGTGGAGCGAATACCAATCTACCACACTGACTGTCTAAATCAGCAGGGCAGGTTTTGATGGACAGCGTGGAACAGAGCACTAGGTCCCACGGTCCACTCCCCTGGTAAAAGAGACTGTTGCCTCAGGACAAGTCCAAAGCTCATTGACCATGCCTTCCAGAACCACTATCCTCCTCTCCTTCACACCCTGCTGGCACTCTCCCTGGAAACGGTCGAGCCAGGCATCGATGCAAATGTCCAACATGTTTGTGAGGGCATTCATGATGCTACAGCTACAGTTGCTGAAGCTTACTTCATATTGTGTCACCACATGTTCCATGATGTGTACTGTAGAGGCATTCTGACCTCTGACCTATCCCCAATTCCCTCGCAATTCCCCTACCTGGCCAAGCATATCAAGGTTTGCTTTAGGCACAGCATTTTTCGTAGACTCACTGCAGGGCCCTGGAATGATGCAATTAGGTTAAAATGGACTAAGATATCTTGTGTTTATGTTTCATGTTGACCAGTACATCTCATCTCAACACATTTGCTAAATGGCTATGGTTAAGTTTTCATCTGAGCAAATGTTGATATGTGAGATTAATTGTGTGTGTGTTTGTTTGTTTGTTTGTTTCATTGGATTATAGGGTGTTTTTCTTTTTGTTTTTAATGATATTAAAGTTTTCTGTTTGATGCATAAATATAAATATATAAAATAAAAAATATCACATATAAATGATGAAATGTATCTCATCAAAAATTATTGGAACATTAGTATTTTCACCAGCTAAAAAATGGTTTTAAATCAGTTATTTCAATCTTTCTGTAGTGTTCATTAGAAGTATCAGTTACATTTCCAAACATAATTTTGTCATTAATTGTAATAACCAGTGAGATTTTTGTTGCACAAGTATTCTGACCACAACCAGTTCCACACACAGAGATCTGATCTCATCATCGTCCAGTCTGTCTGGAATGACGTGAAGAAACAGAACAAACTGAGACAGACGCAATCCCTATGGAACTGTGGCAATGCCTCAAAATGCTTTCATAGAGACCGTCCCTGGCAAAGCTACTTAAAACTATGCGCAAGTGCACCTATGGCAAAAACTGCTTTAAACGCCAAGAGGTCAAACCAAATTGTATTTCATTTAGTTTATATAATTTATGGTAAGAAATGTATGACATTAGTTTTTGACGAAGCCGTGCCCTCAAGACTTTTATAGTAACTGGTAGACTTTGCAGGAAGACTGGGTTTTCTTGAAGCATCTTGGAGACGTTGACATATAATGTATTTATTTTATTTATTTATGTATTTATTTAAATTTATTTCTCGAATGTTACAATTTAGGAATGCATGCTCATTTCCTAATCTTCCCCTAGTACATGCACTGCTGTATCCGGAATCTTATAGACATGCATTATATATTAATGTCAAAACAGAGAGGGGGATCAAAGAGAATATCCTGTTGAACAGATCTATATGTACACATGGTTGACCTATAGAAGAGGCCGGTCTTTTTACGGTGTGCAGTGTGGCTGGGCTGCGGTTCATTCTGCCCGGCCCCTGACCCTGCTTTCCAAGGCAGATTGCGGGACACCCGCTCCTGCTTGATGTAATTAGCTGCCCCCTAATATTTTATTCATGTTCACACTGGATTGTCATGGAAGTCCAAACCAATTGTGGGCTAAGTACATTTATGGGATGGCATTCATTGCAACCAGTGATGGAACAACAGGCCCGACCCCATTTGAAGGATATGCACCATAAGAGTATTAATCCTCATACACAGGCCGGGCCCCTCTGATAGATTTTCCATCGAAACGGATTAAGCGTTCATTTATTATGTCCAACTATGGACTTGAGTGGGGGAGATTGAGAGAGAGTGGGCGAGAGAAAGAGAAAGAAAGCCTTTGTGCACTCACAATTAGTTACCTGTCAATCAATCCCAGCCTACCATTACTTTTAGACATACATGCTTTCATTCCCAGTCTCCATGAGGCTTTTATTTTAGCTCGGTACTTTTGCTGCAACTTATACTGGTACTAGCCGCTCAACAGACCCTGAGCTTTCTTTTTAACTCTTCCATTCATTCGATATCCTTTCACTCAAACACAGAGAGAAGACAACACAGATCCACATAGATTTTTTTCACAGGCAACAACAAAAACCTGGTTTCTAAGACCTCCCAGTTTCGAGAAATATTTGCTAAATCTATAGTGACAGGCGTGACATTGACTAGAATGGCAGGTTGTCAGGCTTTGGCAGATATTTTGCTTGTTTGCTTTTCAAGGCGGCGAGAGCCGTAACTATACATATTAAAAGCTGATTTCTTATTTGCAGTGCAAAACTGTACACTGGGTTATTGGTTTTCAGTGCTCTGCATTGTGGCCAGCTGCTGCAGTAGGAATTGGAGGTAAACTTTGTGGAGTGAGACATGGGAGCAGGAAGTGGATTGAGCTAAAGTCGATGCTCTGGCATCTTTGCACAAAGCCTCAGCTCTTCTCAAACTTTTGGCTCTCCAGACAGAGAGAGATTAGAAGTAAATCTTTATTGTCCTCCTGAGAGGACTCACCAGTTTTGTTACACTGAATTAGATTCACAAATTTAATAGACAGCAACTAGGCATGATGTAAGAATTAGTTTTAAGTAAGGGTGGAAATTTATAGTGTGTTTCAAGTAGGGATGGGAATTGTAAAGAATTTGATTCATCTTAATGATTACGGGTCCTTAAGAGTTCCATCAATGCTTAGTTTTATACTTTTGATGAAGAGATATTTGGGAAAAAAGACATGAATGAAAGAATCGTGTTTACATATACTTTTTAATGACTTTATTTTTATATTTTGTAAAAAATCTACTGATAAAATTCAGAATGTTTAACTACATATCACATACAACTTAACAGTGAATTTTTAAGTTGTACTGTATGCATTATATTAATTTGTCAGAGAACCGCTCATAGTCCAGACTGCATACTTTCATTTCTATGTTTTGTGCTGTTGTTTCAGTAGCGCTATTGCATTGTGTTGAATATTAATGCAGGAAATGCTGTATTTCAATATGACATTCATCTGCATCTCTGTTTGTTTGTTAATGTTTATCATTTTATTTTATTTTATTTCCCTATTTACAAGGGGAAAAAACACATCCTTTTCTTGATTGAGGAATTAATATGTTTTGCTGATGCAGTTATGTTCAACAGCCAGTGCATTAATGATCATTGTCTTTGTTTGTGACCATTTTATGTAGTTTTATCCCAGCACTAGTGAAAGGAAACAAAGAGAGACTGCATCGAGGTGCACTCTTGACCTCTGAAATGACACTCCGTAATGTGTCAGGATGCGTCTAGGCAATTGTAGCACATAAAATGATTTGGCGCTTGTGGGATCGGCGGGGATGGGGGAGTGTAACCGCTTCAGGATTTATCTGGGTGTTGTGAAGCGCCAATAAAAACAGTTGCCCCCTTTTATTTTGCAGTTAGTATGCGTCACAGAAACCGCTGTGCAAATATTGGCTATCCCTTGCACCTGCTGCCATGACGAGCTCCTCCTCCCCTCCACCGGCCTATTGATAGTCTCTTCATTTTTCACTTCACAAAAGAAAAGCGGCCACACAATAGGGCCGCATTCCAGTAGCGCCCTGCCAGTCTCTACTGCCAATGCCGTGGGTAAACACAGGAGGGGTTTACCGGCCACAGGGTCTGCCCCTGTTTACATGAGGACCTAAGTTGCAAAAGCAGCTCGGGATTACTGGACTATCTAGACAGCGCTCACACCACAGCAACCATATAACCCCCACCCCAGGGTTGGCTCTTGCCTCTCATTACCATATTTAGAGTTCCCCAGCCGCACCGGAGAATGCTGTGAATGGGATTAAGTCAAGCGTCCCTTTCGCTGTCTCGGCCGCACTCTCGCATTAATTCATGTGCTCATTTGTCCCTCTTCACCAACTTTAAATCCTTTTAATTCTTGGTTTCCCATCTATATAAATTTCCCTTGCAGCATCAGCTGTTTTCCTAGAGGGTTAAGGTAGCTGAAAAAGCAAAATAAAACACATGTGGAGACTTAAAAAATAATAATACAAACCTCAAAAAAGGTCTGTCATCATTTACTCACTGCCATGTTGTTTCAAACCTGAATGACTTTATTCTGCCTTGAAACACAAAGGGACTGAAGGTGAAATGGTGTCTTCAGTCACAGAAAAAAATTTCATTATGTCATCCTAACATTGTTGTCCCAAACCCGTACAACAACCTTTCTTTTGTAGCACACAAAATATGAAGTCAATGGCAGAATGTTTATTTTTGCACACACTGGACCACAAGCCAGACGGATTTAAGTTGTTATTGTCTGATTTCACAATGAACTAGAGACCAAATGATTTTGTACAATTTGTAGATTTGTAATTGTGTTTTTGCTATTGCTTAAATCTCAATAAATGCACATTGCTGCAGAGTCTCTGAGGTCTACTTTTACTTGAAATTCTTCTTGACCTCAGAACATTCTCCTCTGACCTGTGCTGACAGGAACAGATGAGTGTTTGATGAAGAGACCCACCTTATCAAAGCCTAACAGCGTGCCTTTGTAGGAAACATCCCGAAACGTTAAAAAATGTTGACATTAGGCTTGCTGAGGAAAGAGAGATGAATTAACATGACAGGGGTAACCTGAAATGTGGTAATCTATCCGACACTGTGTGTCATGCAGAGAAAAGTAGCTTGCGGAAAGTTTGGGAAGGAAGAGAGTGTTACTCAGTTCTGCATGAAAACACTTTCCTTAAAGGGATCCCCGGGTATTAAGACATGTATAGCTTAATATAACGTAAATTATGTCCCTTATTTAAATATATAGTAGAAACCCCATGAAAGATGTATGTTATTTAAAAAAACCGACATGGTTTTTGGACTATGGGGGGCGCCATTATTTTATGTGCACAGTACATTCTGCGTCGATGACGTCAAATGGTTGCACTCGGTGAGCTACTGGCGCTTATTTCTATAGTCTTTGGCTTTTTACTGCAACACAACTCGGAATACACAACTCAGAAAATAAAATACTTATACGATATCACATTGTGTGACTTTTGGTTGTAATTTTCAGTCGAAGGGCAACAAGAGAAGCAATGCAAGACTTCACAAGAAGAGGAGAAAAGAATGGGAAGATGCCTGTGGACGAATAAAACTTCCTAAAGACCTGCTTCTTTTTTCACTCCACTTTAGTCCTGATGCCTTTGAGTCTTTTAGTAGACCACAGCTACTGAAAGAGCTTACAAACGGCTGAGAAACGCTGTCATCCTGTAAACATGCCGACGCTAATCATGACGCGCGGCCGCTAGAGGAGTTTCTCAGCGCAGACGTTCCTCGAGATCCGGGGCGTTTAGACTCCATGTGAGGAAAAATCGATGGTACAGCATTTGGTTTAAGCCTATGCTTATCCATCTCCACCTGTAAGCTCTTTCAGTAGCTGTGGTCATCATAACAGTATTTTATTTTCCAAGTTGTCTATTCCGAGTTGGGTTGTGGTAAAATTAGCAACAGGTAGCGGCAGTAGCTCACCGAGTGCAACCATTTTACGTCATCAGAATAATGGCGCCCCCCCGTAGTCCAAAATATGTATAAAACTATGTGATTTTTTAAGTAACATACATCTTTAATGGGTCTTCTACTACATATTTCAGGAAGAGACATCATTTACGTTATATTAAGCCATACAAGTCTTAATACCCAGGGATCCCTTTAAAGGAATAGTTCACCTAAAACTCTCTCTCATGTCGTTCTAAAATGTTATTTGTTTTGTTTTGTTTTAATGTAGTACACAGATCATGTAAATGACTTTTGTGCTATCCAAACCCAATGCAGTTAGTTATGCACTTTTCTATCTTTGATTCAGTGATATCTCTTTCTCTACTGTAGCATGACACCAAGGACTCTTTTTTTCTACCATCACAAAAGACTTGTATCTCTCTATGCAACTGTTCATCTCACTGTTCGTGTAAACTGAAGTACATTTTCAAGAGGATTTTTGTTGCTGTTGTGAGATCAATAAGCACTACTTAGTTTATTTTTCTGATGGTAATTTTTGTGAGCTTTCTGTACATAAGCGAGCCTTCATTGAAATATGATTTATTCAAGGCACTAATAGGGTCCTATGGTAAACACCTGTGTCACATCATCTGTCCTCTCGGTAAAGGCTTTCAGTCCATCTTTATTTGTCCTTCTAGTGTGCGCTTCTATACCAAAGTCCATTTAGAAATTATAAAAGGCTAATTCTGTGTCTTTTCATCACTGTTATATTACTTATTTCTATTCAATTAAATAAATAAAATGTAATAAATATTTTGGGCAGTCTTTACGCACACAAAAGTTGTTTTTAGTATTATGAGATTCATTATTAAGATTTAAATAGGTGCTGCAAATGACAAGCTCTCTTGAGACAACGACAACGGTCTTTTTTATTTTCTTTCTCGCCTGATGTTATATTTTTTAATCCTTGAAAGATGTTTAAGGCCACCGCACACCCATAGACGATTACCTCTCTCTCCGCTGTGCACCGCAAAACAAAGCAGCACTTGTGCTCCAGCAACATCAATTAATTGGCCACAAATCTCCCCCTAAAATAAGCCATTAAGGAGGCAAATTGCTTTAAGTTTATATAATTAATTAATTAATAAAGTGAGTGATGAAATGGAGACTTATCAAACAAGCTCGGCTCCCATTAAAGAGGGCTCTCACTAGGCTAGCTTATTAAATTTGGTCCCGAAACAGTGTTTACAGCGCCGTGAAAAAGCCATAGAAATGCAGAGGCATTGAGAAAAAGAAATTAGTTTGTATAATTAGGGGCTATTAGGAGCTTTTAATCCAACAGAGAGAGGGCGGGATGAGTGTGCTGTGCACCAGGGCGAGCTTTAAAGGTAGCATCGCCCGCCGCTTGTTTTTTCCTGAAGGGAACCATTGTGAACCCAAAAGCACACGTCTAATAAAGACAGTGTCCCCCTTACCTCACAAAAAAGGGAAAGAAAGCTGCTCCTGGAAATTGCTTTGCACCCTCCCAGGCTTGATCCTGAAGCTAACAGGCCATATTGTAGAAACGTCAGCTCTGTGCTGTGAGATTTTCATATAGAGTTACGGCTTCCTGCCCTCTGGCTGACATCTCTTCAGAAGGAACGTTGACATTTGCTCTCGAACGATTATTGACGTCGTACCTCTTTCCAAAGAGCCAGAGGTTCGCCGTGGGTCTTGTCAGGACATCACATCCTTAATAGTTAATTAAACCCCACCCCAGCCTCCCTCACATCCCCTTTCTCAGACGGACAGAAATGAAATTGACAGCTCCTCTGGTGCTTCGTTTTTACCGCGGAGTAGAAAAGAAAGTTTCTCTAAGTGTCTCGTCAGAATTGCATCTGCATAGCTCCCATATGCCAAGTTTACAGGAAATCTAAAGTGGAGCTCATGCATACAGTTAAGAGCTTATTATCCTTCGCTGCTAATCTGGGCATTTCTATGCTGGAGGCAGATGCCATACTCTGATATGGAGTGGATTAAGTTCAGCGTCTAATAGCCAATTTTACTGTTGTGTCTTCCACTGACTGCCAACTCCCCTCTCTGCCCCCTACCGCTCTATCCGCCTTTCTTCCCCTCACCTAATTGAAGCTTTCGAGTGAACAATTTTGCCCTCACAAATAGTCTCATCCCCGCAGCGTAAGAGCGTAGTTTAGACCTTCATCAGACCAGAATTATAATTAGAGGCAAAACTCAAGTGAAAGCAGTGATGGAAGGAGAGGTGAGTGGATTTGTAGTTTATGTGAGCGTGTAGTATGAATAAGAATTTTGTATCTGGCCAGACGCAGTGATATTTTTAGGAACAGACTGATGTCATCTTGTGTCTGGCTGGTCCTTAGAGAACAGTAGCGTATGTAATGGAGTGAGGTTGCTTCTCTTGGGCTCGAGCGAATGAGAAAACGAGTGAGAAAGCACGAGGGAGGCATTCACTTTGAATATCTTTCCATTATTCTGTCTCTCTCCTGTCTGCTGTCTTTTAAAGGGATAGTTGAGGCAAAAACAAAAATTCTGTCACCATTTGCATACCCTCATGTCGTTCCGACATCTGTATGACTGTTCTTCTCCTATAAACCATGTAAAGGAAAAAATTGAATACATTTCTGGTTGCTTTTTTGTTCATGTGCTATTACAATGATTAGCAACTGGACCCTTACAAATGCACCATATAAATGATACAATTAGAAAAATAACTATTGCTTTAATATTTTTTGTCAAATTATTCATAGTAATTTACAATTCACAGTTCCACCAGTGCTTCTTTGAAGGAGGTGTTGAAGATTTGAAATGAGGTGAGACACTGTGAGATCCGTGTTCTCTGTCTCGTTTTTTTTGGGAAGATTGCCAAAGACACCCTGGGGTTTGCAAACGTTTTCATACGTCTTGAGTACTGATTACATCTCAAGTAACTCGAGTAAGCAGCTGAGCGTCCTCTGGATCTCTAAGCATCGTGTCATCTTCCATTGAGAGCCTGTGCATTGCGCTGGAATGAGGGGGTGATTTGTTGTCATTTCGGTAAAGCGTTCGAAATTTTCATTTCTAGGGTCCATGCGCATATACAGAAATGTGTGCTTGGCGATTCGGTCTCTCCATAATCATTATGTGTTTTTATTTCCTAGCCGTCAGAAGGTGGCATTTGGTGGCCCATCCTGAGATGTGAATGATGCTGCTAATGTCGACAGCCATGTGCCATTAGTCTGACATTCTAAATGGAAACCGGTTGGCCTTTGTAAGAAGAAGGAGAGAAATGCGAACTGAGACAGGCAGGGAAAGGAGTAAAGAGAGTGTTGAAGAGATATACAATGATCTTCACTGTAGGACTGCAGCTGCTGGGTAGCAATGATGATACACTCTCCACGACACACTGTAATAGCTTAAGCTGGATTGACATGAGGAAGATTGTACCGTTTAAATAGATGTTTTGTGCACCGTACTTTGCTTGTCTGTATAAGCAAGCATTCACGACGCTCTCCTGTTGTGCACAGAATTCGATTTCTTCAGGGTGTCAGAAAATGCCACTCGTTTGTTAGCTGGCGTTCTGATGTTCTACTGCAGTGTTTCCCAAAACTTTTGGCATGTTTGCCACCATGGCTCCAACAGTAAGTCTCAAGTAGCACTCGTATCAAGTAATATTTGTTATATATGTGAATATATTTGTAAAAGGCAGTTTGTGTGTGTAGATGTATATGTAAAATGCTATATACAATGAATTAATTTATGCATTATAAATTTTATTTACTGATGTATATATTCATTTAAACATTTTGTAATATATACATTATTAAATATTTACACACAAGCATAATCATTGTTATTTTTATTGATTTTAGTGTATGTATATATTATATATAAATAAAATGTTTTTAACTGTTTCATTTTTGTAATGTGGAATATTTATAAATTTAGAAATAAAAGACATACAAATGTTTAATCAGTTTCACGAACTGCATTTTTATATTCATATTTTATTCATTTAATAATTAACAAAGAAAAATTAGATTTTTTTCATGTACTTTTGTACACCCTTGAAGTAGTTGGAAGTTCCCTGCTTGGGAAAGTTTTAGTGGATGTTGGCTGGAGTACATTGCACATACCCAAGATGTCTCATACAGTGGGCTTGTATAGCACATATTAATTCAGTGTGGCATGGGGGAATTGTAAGTTATGAAACATGTTTGTGTGGACCTCTGAATGGTGCTATAGGGAACCGTGTTATCCTCTTTCCTGGGGGAGCAGACAGCAGATGCTACTGTGCCCAGTGTTTGTAATTACTGTGTTTTAAATGCATAATCTAAAGTGGACTGGACTGAAACTGTGCCCCGTGCTCATTCCTATTAGCTCACAATTGCATTGCTATTTAAAATTTTTTTTTCTCTGCAACATGCCTCATAGTGCCAAACATATTGCCATGCCTGGCAAAACGAGACAGACTCACTTTGACTAATTCAGCCCTTTAACATCTCATGGAGGAGATGTTCCTAATCAAAACTGAACTACATTCATTAATGTGAGATATACTGTGTGAAATTTGAGAGTGAAATATTACATAGATTTTGAGAACTAATCTGCTTATTATAACGTTACTTATGGGAGGAATTATATCTAGAAATACACTTTTCCTTTGCAGTCAGTGACCCTTAAGAAAAGATTGTCTTGGTTTTGTTAAAGCGAATAGCAGTGTCATTTAGTATAAAAAGTGCTAAGCATTTACCAAACAAAAATCCTTCATAATCACAGAGTTTACATGGAACACAAAAAGGAAACTTTCATAACAGACACAAATTTGGATGCAACAGCTGATCTGATTATCAGTGCATAGGGAAGAGAAATGGCTTTGGGAGCACAAGCCTAACAAAACCCTTCTCTTCTCATGCAATTCAACTCAGACTAAATCCTTCACTGATCATGGAATGGTGCATTATCATAATCTCATCAATTCTAGAGCACTTGAAATGTGCCATATAAATAAGTAATTATTCAATAGTACAGTATTATAGTGAGACAGTCATTGTGGCTTCATCTTGACACCTAATTTGCTGTATATGGTTTGTATGACTAGATTTAGTTATTAATGTGCAAGGAAATGCCTGCGGACATTTTGTGGCATCTCATACTTTGTCCTTGACTGTAATGAGGAGAAAGCAAGGTGTCTGGGTTTTTTTTCTTCTTTTGTTTCTTTTAAGTTTACTAGGGAACACACTAAATGAGAGCCCCAAGTCACAATAACCCTGATAGTGGTAACAATTGAGTCTCCATAGGAAGGTTACAGCCTGAAACCTTGAATGTGCTGGGAAAAAAAGACGAAAGAGAAATGCAATGGCACAATAGACAGCTCAGATATTGAATTAGCTCAATAACACTGAGGCTAAACATAAATCATATGACTCGAGCACAGTCTAGAGAGGTCACATGGCTAATTTGGATTGAGATTTGGATACGAACAGGGAACATTCAGAAATGACATCTGTTTAAAGTCCTCGTCCCTTGATGTAGACCTCAGCCTGAAGCGCCAGGGAAAGGTCGACTGGTGCTCATCCTTTCCGTCAGATGGAAATTGACAGTCAGGAAAAGAGTTCTGTCTTATACTGATGCCCTACTTTAAAAGTGTAATACTTAGGTGTTGGAAAATGGAAAGCCAGTACAGTACTTAATATGTGTGGATATCTGCAATATGCAATATGGCAAGTTGGCACATTGGCATATTGAGTGGAATGCTAACCGTTTGCCCTGTTCCCCGAATTTTCAAAAAGATCAGCGAGGGGCCTGGAGAATGTTTGAAGTCCCAGTAGGAGTGCATGATTGTGGGCAGGAGGGAAGGCACGAGTCCTTAGCAAACCCCTAACCTGGATGAATCTCAATAAATGCTGTGTGAAATGACTTGCCTTGTGAAAATGAAGACTGGCTGCTCTCAGATTTGAAGCTGCCTGCCGTTTGAGCTACTGTAAAATGTTAAAAGTGATTCATTTATTTGCAATTTTGTTTAAAATTATTCATGTATAAATGTATTTAATTCATTTGAATATATATTTTACATAATGTAAACAATGATATATCATGCTTTATACCACTTAATATATTAAAATATTATCTACACTTCTGTTCTTGCAGTTATATATACAGTATACACACACTTAATATATACACTTTTCCTCTTAAGCAGTTAGAATATTCCATTTCCACATTTTTCTCTCCTCTTCTCTTTAAATTCCACACACTCTGTTGCTTTTAAGAATTAGCAGTGGGAGTGGGGTGAAGTAAGAATTGCACTGTATTCCATTACCGATTCTGTTTCAACATAAGCCGTCTTTCAAGCCCCATGAAGTGCCCATGTGAGTCAGTGTAAGGATTTGCCAGAACTGGGTGAGAGAGATTAAAGACTCCTTCTGTTTTGGCTGTGTTTGATGTTGCTGTGGTGGTTTTGTTCGCTTAGGCCTTTTCTGACAAATATCATTACCACTTTGCTCTTATAGTTCTACACACAGCATCTTCAGGGCGAGTCGCCCACACGGCCAGAGCTGCTGGTCCAGATAAGACTCGGGAGGGCAGGAAGGCCGGTATGAAACTTTGCTTCCAGACAGCTGGGCTAAAGCTGACCTGCTCTGCACCGACTGTCATTAATAATGGAAGAGCAATGGTAGTCCATTTTCTTTTCAGTATCATCTATACTTGGAATAGCTGTCATCCTCCTTGCTGTGGTCTGAACTTTAGAGCTGTTTCTCTTTATGTTTCACATATCTTAGGTGGATCAGTCTGAATCCACTACTCAAGATAATCTTACTTAGTATTTTTTTTTATGTGTTTTTAGTGTTGTTTTCTTTAACGAATGCAAACTTTTTACATCACAGACTGAACAAAATTAAACATTGCTTGGTAATTGGTTGACCTAAACTGGTATTGTCTGACAGCTGACAGCTATTCAACCTAATTCATTACATACCTTTCTATCAAAGTTATCTGACATTATCAAGATACATTTTTTCTGACACAGTTTAACTCTTGTTGAAGGTGTCTGAATAAATTTGGGTTTGACTCTATGATATATTTGGCATTATTTATCATAGATTGATGGATGGATGGATATTGTTATGACTAGTGATCTCAAAATTTTTGGACCCCATTGTTGATTTGGTCATTCATGGATTATTGAAGTGAGTGGGGTGGGAAACAAATTATTATAATTTGCCAGCGTCCACAGTGTACTTGTGTTCATTCAAAGACAGATCTGTTACTATCAGAGCCTGTGTATTAGTGTGCAGTTTTAGAGGCTTCACAGTGAGCGGTTAGCACAAGTTGAAACAGAAAGGAGATCAAAGCTGAGAGCAGCATTTAAAGAGATGGCAGCTGTACGCATTTAAGTGGTAAAGTGCTGGAAAATGTTGTACTTACATGTTGGAGCTATGGTGTGGGATTGCATTTTTTTCAGCTCTTTATGACTCGTAATGGCCATATTCTGGCCACAGTGTTTTAACACAATTGCTTGGTGAAAGCATATCATCATCATCATCTCTTGCCTGTCTTTTTATATGGAATGATTCGTTTGCTACCACGCTACATTAAGCTACATTAAATAGTCTGTTTTCAAATGAGACTTTACACTTTCTTTTGAATGATGCCTCGTTCAATTTCTCTCAAATATTTTCTTCTCGTTTTCTGGTTGTCCTTCTCTCTCTCTCTCTCTCTCTCTCTCCCTGCTTTAGTATTCTTCTGTTTATTGTTGTATAAGCGAACCAAGACAGCCATCAGCTTGCATATCACCCTGGAAGAAAATTATGGTTATTTTCCTCGAGTCTCTGTGTTTTGTACCCATTTTTTTTTTCTTCCAATGTTGCACACCTTGCTGAGATCCACAAAGTGCATGTCAGTCAAAGGAGCATTACTTCTCTCTCAAGTGGACGTCTGTTGAATTCTGTTCCATATCACCCTGAAAGGTCAGCATATGAATGACATGAATTGTGCATGCTGAGAGAGAATGCATAGACCTGAATGTTACAGACAGATTCAGACTAGACTCTTCTGAATAGACCAAGAGTGAGCCAAGAGCCTGAGAGGATCATGAACCTGCTGTAGAGCTTGACAGGCAGATAACCTGTTTCTGTGTGTTTGTGCACGGATACACACATAGTCTAACTCCCTGCCAGCCTTACTTCAGCCCTGTGAAGCTGATGAAAAAGCTAAAGGAAAAACTTCAACCAACACATAGCACTTGGATTTCTGGTCAGATCTCAACCGTAAAAGAATGATTTAAAAAAAAAATAAACAATTAAAATGATTTGAAAAGCAATATATTATTTTATTAAGATTGCTAAGCCCATTTGGCATTTTATTTTATTTTATTTGTGTTGTATTATACTATTTTATATTATATTTTATTTTATTTTTATTTTTTTATTTTGGTCACCCTTAAGTTCCAATTCTCGGTATTAACAAACCATTTACTATGACTTTTGCCTCAATAAACTCCTGAATTTGCTGCTTATTAGTAGTTAGTAATGTAGATGTTAAGTTTAGGTATTGGATAGGATTAGTGATGTCTTGCAGAATAATGGTGACCCTGGACTACAAAACCAGTCATAAGTAGCACGGGTATATTTGAAGCAATAGCCAACAATACATTGGATGGGTCAAAAATATATGTATATATAGTAGATATATAAAAGTAGGAGTGACAACAGTGAAAGACGAGAGAGGACCAGGCCTGGAGTTTATTTTGTGTTTTGGTTTTGTTTGTGCGCGACAGTCGTCCGCGAGGGGCTGTCGCGCTATTTTGTGTTTGTTTATTTTATTAAAGGTTTGTTTAAATGTAAAAAATGAATCGGGGGCGCCGGTTCCCGCCTCCTCCTTCCCGTTCTACGAACTTTGTTATATTGGTGCCGAAACCCGGGAGGAAGGTGGGGCACGCTGCCAGAGATCCCTCGCCGCTGTGGTGAATCCGCGGTGCCATCGAGCATGGCGGAGCAGTCTGCCGCCATGGACGCTCGAGGCGGTGGGCTGGAGTGAGTTGCCTGGGGGGGCGGACGAACTCGCTGCCGGGTGCCTGGGATGTGGAGGGACGGCTGCCGTTCGTAAGGGAGCGGAGGAGTCGCCGCCGTTCGCCTGAGGCCGGAGCCTGCTGCCATCCGCCATGATGGGTAGGAGCAAGGAACGGGGGACTCCTGCCGGCTGCCCGAACCCGGAGGAGCCGTCGCCGTCCACCGGGCGGCGGAGGAGTGTCGGGCCGTCCACCGAGGGCTATCCAGTGCCGCCGCCAGGCATCACGGAAGAGTTTACCTAGCTGGTGGAGGGCCGAGCGGCAGTGTGTCTGGGAACCGGACAGAAATTTTTTTTTCTTTTTTCCTCTCTCCCCTCTCTCGTCTGTCTCTCCTCCTCCTTCCGTCTCCTTTTCTCTCGCCTCGTCTGTCTCTCCTTACCGCAAGGTATGCCACGGCCGCCGTGATCGGCTCCTGGCCTTGAGTTTATTTTGTGTTTTGGTTTTGTTTGTGCGCGACAGTCGTCCGCGAGGGGCTGTCACGCTATTTTTTGTTTATTTTATTATTAAAGTTTTGTTCAGATGTTCCCGCCTCCTTCTTCCCGAACTATGAACTTTGCTACAGTCCCTATACTAAAGTGCTACCCATGTATATGTATATGTATTAAATATTGTGCAGGAAAGACAGATCCAATCGGTTATCCAGATAGAAAAGTCAATTGATGTTGCCAAGTGTAAACGCGCCCTATTCTGATTGACTGATTATCCGATCTGATTGATTTGCATGCTAATTTTAAAGTGTAAAAACGCACCTTCTATATATATCTATATATATATATATACATTTGGTTACGTAAAGTTTCAACCCCCTTACATTTTTCACTCTTTGTTATATTGCATCCATTTGCTAAAATCATTTAAGTTAATTTTTTTCCTCATTAATGTACACACAGCACCCCCTATTGACAGAAAAAACACAGAATTGTTGACAGTTTTGCAGATTTATTAAAAAAGAAAAACTGAAATATCACCTGGTCCTAAGTCTTCAGACCTTTGCTGTGACACTCATATATTTAACTCAGGTGCTGTCTATTTCTTCTGATAATCCTTGAGATGGTTCTACTCCTTCATTTGAGTCCAGTTGTGTTTGATTATACTGATTTGACTTGATTAGGAAAGTCACACACCTGTTTATATAAGACCTTATAGCTCACAGTGCATGTCAGAGCAAATGAATCATAGGTCAAGGAACTGCCTGAAGAGCTCAGAGACAGTATTGTTGCAAGGCACAGATCTGGCCAAGGTTAAAAAATTTTTTTTGCTGCACTTAAGGTTCCCAAGAGCAAAGTGGCCTCCATTCCTTAAATGGAAGACGTTAGGGACGACCAGAACCCTTCCTAGAGCTTGCCGTCCGGCCAAACTGAGCTATCGGGAAGAGCCTTGTTGAGAGAGGTAAAGAAGAACCCAAAGTCATTGTGGCTGAGCTCCAGAGATGCATTCGGGAGATGGGAGAAAGTTGTAGAAATCACCATCACTGCAGCCCTCCACCAGTCAAGGCTTTATGGCAGAGTGGCCCAACGGAAACCTCTCCTCAGTGCAAGACACAATAAAGCCCGCATGGAGTTTGCTAAAAAAACACCTGAAGGACTCCAAGTTGGTGAGAAATAAGATTCTCTGGTCGGTTGAGGCCAAGATAGAACTTTTTGGCCTTTATTCTAAGCGGTATGTGTGGAGAAAAAAAGGGCACTGCTCATCACCTGTCCAATACAGTCCAACAGTGAAGCATGGTGGTGGCAGCAGCATGCTGTGGGGGTATTTTTCAGCTGCAGAGACAGGACCGGACGAAACTAAGGACAATTGCAATCGAGGGAAAGATGAATGCGCCAAGTACAGGGATATCCTGGACGAAAAAACCTTCTCCAGAGTGCTCAGGACCTCAGACTGTCCGAAGGTTTTACCTTCCAACAAGACAATGACCATAAGCACACAGCTAAAATATGAAGGAGTGGCTTCACAACAACTCGGTGACTGTTCTTGAATGGCCCAGCCAAGCCCTGACTTAAACCCAATTGAGCATCTCTGGAGGGACCTAAAAATGGCTGTCCACCAACGTTTACCATCCAACCTGACAGAACTGGAGAGGATCTGCAAGGAGGAATGGCAGAGGATCCCCAAATCCAGGTGTGAAAAACTTGTTTCATCTTTCCCAAAAAGACTCATGGCTACAGCAGTTAGATCAAAAGGGTGCTTCTACTAAAAACTGAGCAAAGGGTCTGAATACTTAGGACCATGTGACATTTCAGTTTTCTTTTTTAATAAATCTGAAAAATGTCAACAATTCTGTGTTTTTGTCAATGTGGGGTGCTGTGTGTACATTGATGAGGGAAAAAAATTAACTTAAATGTTTTTAGCAAATGGCTGCAATATAACAAAGAGTGAAACATTTAAGGGGGTCTGAATACTTTCCGTACCCACTGTGTATAACTGATTGCACTGTATTTTATGTATAATCGTTTTTCTTAAATTCATTTTAAACCTCTTAATCAATTTTTTTTTAAAATATTTTCAAATTTTAATTCCCTTGTTTTATTGTTTTTTTTGTTTTGTGATGATTGTTTTTTCTTTTCTTTTATTTAAAGCATTTGATTACCATTGTGTAATTAAATGTGCTATACAAATCATTGCCCTTGCCTGTATATATATTATACAGTGGGGGAAAAAGAAAGTATTTAGTCAGCCACCAATTGTGAAAGTTCTCCAACTTAAAAAGATGAGAGAGGGCTGTAATTTTCATAGGTATACCTCAACTATGAGAGAGAAAATGAGAAAAGAAAATCCAGAAAATAACATTGTAGGATTTTAAAGAATTTATTTGCAAATTATGTTGTAAAATAAGTATTTGGTCAATAACAAACTTTCATCTCAATACTTTGTTATATACCCTTGTTGGCAATGACAGAGGTCAAACGTTTTCTGTAAGTCTTCACAAGGTTTTTCACACACTGTTGCTGGTATTTTGCCCCATTCCTCCATGCAGATCTCCTCTAGAGCAGTAATGTTTTGGGGCTGTCGCTGGGCAACACGGATTTTCAACTCCCTCCAAAGATTTTCTATGGGGTTGAGATCTGGAGACTGGCTAGGCCACTCCAGGACCTTGAAATGCTTCTTACGAAGCCATTCCTTCTTTGCCCGGGTGGTGTGTTTGGGATCATTTTCATGCTGAAAGACCCAGCCACATTTTCATCTTCAATGCCCTTGCTGATGGCAGGAGGTTTTCACTCAAAATCTCACGATACATGGCCCATTCATTCTTTCGTTTACACGGATCAGTCGTCCTGGTCCCTTTGCCCCAAAGCATGATGTTTCCACCCCCATGCTTCACAGTAGGTATGGTGTTCTTTGGATGCAACTCCTCCAAACACGACAAGTTGAGTTTTTACCAAAAAGTTCTATTTTGGTTTCATCTGACCATGACATTCTCCCAATCCTCTTCTGGATCATCCAAATGCTCTCTAGCAAACTTCAGACGGGCCTGGACATGTACTGGCTTAAGCAGGGGACACGTCTGGCACTGCAGGATTTGAGTCCCTGGCGTTGCAGTGTGTTACTGATGGTAGCCTTTTTTACTTTGGTCCCAGCTCTCTGCAGGTCTTTCACTAGGTCCCCCTGTGTGGTTCTGTGATTTTTGCTCACAGTTCTTGTGATTATTTTGACCCCACGGGGTGAGATCTTGCGTGGAGCCCCAGATCGAGGGAGATTATCAGTGGTCTTGTATGTCTTCCATTTTCTAATAATTGCTCCCACAGTTGATTTCTTCACACCAAGCTGCTTACCTATTGCAGATTCTGTCTTCCCAGCCTGGTTCAGGTCTACAATTTTGTTTCTGGTGTCCTTTTGACAGCTCTTTGGTCTTGGCCATGGTGGAGGTTGGAGTGTGACTGTTTGAGGTTGTGGACAGGTGTCTTTTATACTGATAATGAGTTCAAACATATGCCATTAATACAGGTAACGAGTGGGGGACAGAGGAGCCTCTTAAAGAAGTTTTTACAGGTCTGTGAGAGCCAGAAATCCTGCTTGTTTGTAGGTGACCAAATACTTATTTTACCGAGGAATTTACCCATTAATTCTTTAAAAATCCTACAATGGATTTTTTTTTCTCATTTTGTCTCTCATTTTGGCTCTCATAGTTGAGGTATACCTATTATTAAAATTACAGGCCTCTCTCATCTTTTTATGTGTGAGAACTTGCACAATTTGTGGCTGACTAAATACTTCTTTTCCCCACTGTATATATATATAGATATGATTTTAAAGGTAACACTTTAGTATAGGGACCCATTCTCACTATTAACTAGTTGCTTATTATTATTATTTATTTGTAGTGTCTGGACCACTCAAACACACAATATATATATTTTGTTAGCTAGATTTAACAAATACTCTGTAACACCCCAGGAAGCTGAACAGGCCCCTGGTTCCATAGCAATGCTGACACCAGATACTTTTACGACTTTGTGGAATGTGAGCAGAGACTCTCACTGCATTTTCCATAGGAAGAGACACAATGCAAGGTAGAAATGGACTCTTCTCTAATTAATTAATATGAAAACCTTTCTTTGAATGAACACATATGATCCTTCAGGTCATTGGTTATATTATTGTCATCGTGTATTTGGTCTTTGAAATAGTATACTGTTATGCAGGCTTATAATCGAAACACACTCCTGTCATCCTTTCATTATAAGTAACTCTACCATGTTTAGTATCTATGAATTCGTATTCGGATGATCTAATTGAGAGTGTATATTGTATGTTTACACCTACGCAACATATTAGTGTTCTAAGAGTCTTTAATAATTTTTATACAAGCTTCATATGCAAATTACCAATGCTTTCAAACAAAGGGCCATAAAAAAAATGCCCCAGTATCTCAGACCCCCCACTTGAGGTTCCGGACTTCCTCATTGAACAAGCCCATCTTGAGAGGCGTGAATATCTGCAGGCTTTAAAAGGCCACACTCCATGGGACCCGCCCCAGTCGGTGGTTCGGTTGTAATTCTGAGAGGTGGTGAGAAAAACGCTCCCAGAAACGCTAAGCTCGTGCCAGGCTTCGGTCTTGACTTTTCCATTCACCAAAGATTCTTTGACTCAAACTGGTTCTTTTCATCAATTAATTTCAGCAAGATCTTGGGCCTTAATATTGCATCAGGAATCTCTTTCAGACAGACGAGACTCGCAAGTATCAAACTTCGTCTTATTAACCCTCTGAGGTCGATTAACGCTGATACGCGTTTTGAGGCATCTTCTCCCCCTTCTTCCTGATCACCAACACCGAAAATAATTTAAATTACACTTTCAGTTTTGATCTTACGGATAAGAGCAATACATTAATCGAATCTGTAAAGGGTCTGCTTTTATTTGTATACACACATAATAATAACAGAACTTTGTGCATTTATAAAATATAGAAAACAAACAGGGTGTGCTGTCTGCCTCCTTGGTCTGCGTGATCTTTATTTAGAGACGCGTTATTAAAATTAACTGTAACTCAGCAAATACTCAACAAAGATACATGAGAGATATATCTATAGAAAGCTAATCATATCTACTTTTAAACGAAGTAAGTCATGACAAAAGCAAATATTATGTGACAAAGTAATCAGCATGAAACCAACGTGATGTCAAGTCTTGGCCGTCGCCTTCATTATTGCTAATGTGACCACGTTATATCAGTTACAACCTTTTTACAAAGTGTGTTTGACTAGAATCTGACTTTCCTTGAGGTGTAGATCTGCGGATTGCAAATGGTTCATCATTTTCATTTTATGTCCTCTTTTCTTTACGAGTTCGCTTTACCCCTTTCCTCTACAACTGTATGTGTGGTGTATGTGATGTTAGACCAGTTTAGGTGTTTATTAGGATTTAGACCAGTTTATGTGTTTATTTAGTATGTTGGACTAGTTTAAGTGTTGATGTAGTTAATAAAACCTTACTTGTATCAAACTTGACGTGGTTCATTGTTTGCTTATTACTGGAGTCACTTAATCATGCAGATTATGCTACAATCTTTTGTAGAATTGTACAGTAAGAAAGTAATTTCCCTTAACCAGGAAATTAACGTTCTTAGAATTGACAGACAGTTTGCCCCACTAGAGGTCAGCTAAATATCTACAGCGGAACTAAAATATTCATAATTAATCATAACTAGATATGGTTAATTATTCATATTTCCCATGAGCGAGTCGCTACATATTATATATTTATTATTATTATTATTTTAGGAGCTGCTGCTGCTTTCAAAAGCCGCTTGACCCAAAAATCCAAAGAACCACTTTCCATCTCGGTTTGAGTAGGCATGACTCTTCTGATATCCCAAATGGAGTTAAGAACCATGATGTGAACCTTGCCTTAGAGGAATGTTTCATTGTGTGGGGCCAAAGACAATAGACTGAATAAGAATAACCATCCTCTTTCTGATGAAAATGGTGTCTTTGTCATTCCCAGAGCTTTCACCTCTTTAAATCCGTTTAATTTAGTCTGGGTTTGATGAAGATCAGAAAGGATCCGAAATAGATCACTGAGTGACGACTACACGCCACCGCTTACCCCTGGCCACTCTCATCCTCTATGATCCTGACTGCCTTCAAAGAATCTGTGCGAGTTTCCATTATATCATTAACCAGGCCTTCAAAGGGCACTTCTTCCCCATTTTTTCTACCGAATGCTGGGGGCGTATCTCAATCTATGTATATAATACCTTCATCAAGATCTTATATATAATATACAAACATATATTATAGAATTATATATATATATATTATATAATATATATCTATATATATATATATATATATGTTTTTGGGTTGAATTGTTTGCCCTGAGCGGAGTCAATAGCTACATTTCCTCTCCTGGAACCGAGCGACCCTAAGGCTTGCTCGTAAAGGTCCGGCTGTAATTTGATGTTGTTTATAGATTTGTTTACTTCAGTATGTGCTCCACTCTTGGATCTACAAAGCCACCATCACCAGGCACTACAAAAGCATGTTTGTGCTTTTATCAGTAGATTTCTTTAATTTACTCTATGGAAAAAAAGATGACAAAAAATATTGACAAATCCTCTCTGTGAATTATATTTTGAGGAACAAACTTGTTTCTGACTGGTTGCTGTCATGACTACTCGAATCACTGAGGAGGGGTGTGTTTTTGCTCAGACATATGGTTTTTGTCTGCTGGACTATAAAACACCATGCAGTTAAAAACTATAAAGTTAAAAAATTACTTATTTGAATAGGCTAGTACATAAATCTAACTAGCAGCTTCTCGATGCATTTCTCAATTTTAATTTTTTTATTAACTATTATTGTATTTCACATAATATTTGTTGTCTGTGAATAAGATTTGTATTCGCTTTAATATATTTATTTCAGTTTTTTAGTAATTTTATACTTCCAATTTAAATGCATTGTCAGTTACACAAAAAGTTTTTTCTACTTTCAATATTTACTTTAAATCTAGTGTGTTTACTTGCTGATCTTTGTAATTATTTGTCAAATGTCTAGGAAAATATTATTTATTTTTTTGCCGTGTAGAGGGAAGCTACATTTCTACTTTTCATCCCAGTCTTTTCATCCAAGTTTTTTTCATCTATATCAATTTTATATATATAATATATAGATATATATAAATATGTTTGTTTTTTTTTTTTTTTATCAATATTTATTATTTATATTAATTGTTTTACTTTTTACTCAGATTCAGGTCTTACAGCATGTATAGAGTTTTACTGTAGAATAATCTAATCCATTGAAAAGTTAGAGCTGTTTTAGAAAGTGGCCCTGCCATCTTTTGAAAAATGTTTGCATCCTTTTGAGACAGTGTGTTAAAAAATCAAGTTTTTTTTTTTTTTCTTTTCGTTTTTTTTAAAGATTTTTTTTGTGTTTTTGCCTTTTATTGATAGGACAGTAGTGAGACAGGAAGCGAAGTGGGAGAGAGATGGGGGGGGGATTTTTATTTTCATTTATTTTTTTTATACTGACTGATATTCACTCTACAGAAATTTTTACTGCACTGGTTTGGTTCCGATCAGGTGAAAAATCTAGGACTAGATCGCAGATGTTTTCAAAAAATCCAAAATAGCTAAAAATTACAGTTTTATTTAAATTAACAAAAATTATTTTTAATAGTTTTTCATCTAGTATTTACAATTTATTATATTTCAGTTTTATTTCAATTAACACAAATCATTTTTAATAGTTGTAGTTTTAGGTAACAATAACAACACTGGTGAACAACCTCATAGCAACGCCTTCATCATGGCGGCAGTTTTTCACAGGCAAGCACCACTCATATATTCTTCAGAAAATGGGAGATCTTCTTTTTTTATATTGCTGTTAAAGCCAGCAGTACGAGTCTGATTAAAGTGCTGCGCCATCGTCTGCTGAAGGGCTTATCTTTCACAAATACTGTAAAAGTACCCAGCTATCTCTGTGCTCTCAAGCTACTCTTTTACAAAACAAACAAGAGCAGGAAGTTATGAGCATAAAGCCTCATAACTACATTTACTGGCATAGTTTATACACGATCCAATCCCTGAGTAATCCAGACAGCAGGTCCCATAAACATCTCGTAATCCAGCCTGCCGGGGAAGCAGTTGAGCATGCGCTTTGGACGCTGTGTGCATGGACACACTAATTCCAAAGTGAAGTGGGTCACAGCTTACACTTTAAAGTCCTGTCAGCCCAATAATCACTATCTGAGTCAAACCTGAGACGGCACACAAAGCCGCTACCAGAATGAATGCTCACCCCACGCTCTATCATTATAACTCATTATGCTTGACTAGCTTTTGTCATTAAAGCAAACATCGAGGGCTGTAATCAAAGATGGAGTCTAAAGGATGTAACAGAGGGGTCCGGCTTTTTAGGAAGGCATATCAGAAATAATTGGCTGTTAGGGAAGAGTGCTTTCTCTAAGCTATGCTTACAAATGCTTTATCTGTATAGAGACTTCCTGTTTACCGTCGATTCTGCTTCTGCATCCTCACAAATGGTTCTTTTCTAGAATTCTCCATTATCATGCAACCAGAAGAAGTTTTCGTGATGAAAGGATCCAAGGTTTGGCTCGAGCCAGATGCTACTCTGACCACCCTGAGCATCTGGCCCGGGGTCATCCCATGCAGCGTGAGTCCGAGCCAACGGAGGGCTTTCAAAAACAACAAGCTGCACTCCTGCATTCCTAGGGCTGCGATCCCTGGCTCTCTCTCACATGAAAATGTTTCCATTGTGGGTTCTGTTCCTCCTGCTCTCGTCTTTCACTTCCCCTCCCTGGATCACCGTGCAACTGTCCCGTCTCTTTGATCTACTGCGTATAATGAAGCAGATGAGCACAGACACTCGTAATCAACCTGGTTTCTCTCAATGAGGTGAAATGAGTACAGAGTCTGTATTTGGATGCAATTCATGACTGGGGTCTGTCTGTGCTGTAGTGGTTTTAATCAGGCTGCGTCTGCTTCCACGCGTCACCTGTTCACGTTGGACGTGAGCTGACTGAGAAACGGTGACGTGGGGGGAACTGTGAAAAGCTTATGAAACCACATGCATGCATTCAGTGCCTGTCAGGAAATGTTTATGCTTGACAAGTGGATCCATAGGTCTGTGAAGAGTGGCAATGCATGAATTTGAGCGGCGACTGCCTTCGGTGGGATTGTGGAGACTTACAATTACACTGTTCATACCTTCTGTGGATTTGATTCTGACAGATAATACTGTCTTGCACTAACAAGTGTAATGGCAGGCTGCCTTGAAAGAGAAGTCATTTTATTTATTCTACATTATTTTTTTTATTGTTATCCTCTAGGCAAACTTTGACATTTGTACGCACGACACGTGAAGTATTTTCAAAGGCCTCTTCACACCAGGGCAAACAAATTGGATCAACTTATCGGTTAACCTTCAAGATAGAAAGAATAATACCCAGCCACATGTTGAATTAAAAAAAAAAGTATAAGGGGGGAAAAAGCCGTCCTCAAAAGGTTCTTATTTCTTGTTTTTTCCCCCTTCCACCTGTCAAATGATAGAGCGATCCTTTAAAAGCATTCCCAGCCAGACTAACAACTACAACACAGCGCAGCGGCTGGTCTCAAGGCCACAGATCTCCATCAGAGAAGGCAAACATGGCCACACAACCTCAGCACCCAGCCTGTGACCACAGGGAGTCATAAGAGGCCATGTGCCCAGCAGTGTATTACTGACAGTATCTCAGCTCTGCCATTAACTTATATAAATAAATTAAAGGGGTGGTTGATTGCGATTTCACTTTTTTAACGTTAGTTAGTGTGTAATGTTGCTGTTTGAGCATAAACAATATCTGCAAAGTTACAAAGCTGAAAGTTCAATGCAAACGGAGATATCATCTTTTAAAATTCTGGCAGTTTAATGCCTACAAAAACGGCTGGTAAGGGACTACAACGATCTTCTTCCCAGGTCCGTTACGTCACAAACCCAGATAAACCCCGCCCCCGGGAACACGCAGCAAAGGGGGCGAGGCCATGTTGTGCTGCTTTACAGAAGAGGAAGAGAAAACTAGAGGTGCACGTAAAAATCTATTAATATATGAATCGCGATTCTGTCTTCTAACGATTCTAATGGATTCACAAGTTTCAAAATCAATGTTCTAAAGCAGCGGTTCTTAATACTGTTCCTCACGTTCCCCTGCTCTGCATCTCTCTCTCTCTCTCTCTCTCTCTATTTTCATTCTCATCAGTCGTCAGATCAGCTCCAACAAACTGTTCCATTTATACACTTATTTTCACATAGCTATGAAGAAGCGTTATACATGGACGTGCGTACGATTGCTGTGCTGTATTAAAGCTTTAATCAGAATAAAACCATATATTAAAAGCTAACAGAAGCAGTGGCATTTACAAATAACAGCGTATCTAAAAGTATGGCGAACAACAAACAAAAAATACATTAAGAGCAGTTGCTTGCAAAGGTTCGGCGGCGATCCTCTCATACGATTCTCTGGGTCTCAATCGGGCTCAAACTGATAAGCGATATTAACGACGTCGTTGTTTACAATACAACCGGAGCACATGCTCTGAGGTGAGGGGCGGGATGATTAGATGCGCACTAGGCGGTTTAGCTAATCACAACACACTGAGCCAGCTGACCAATCTCAGCCCATCGCGTATTTCTGAGGGAGGGGCTTCATAAAAACAGGAAATCATTGGAGCGTTCAAAGGAGAAGGGACAGAGCGGTGCGGAATAAAGGTAAATTATGTGAAAAAAAAACGAAGCATTAACACATGTTAAACTGCACCCCATAAACACAATCAAGCCTGTGAAAACAAAAAACCCAGTCACCACACCTTTAATACTTTTATTCCGCAGGAGGATGAGGGAAAGGTATTAACATCACAAGATTTCTATTTCAAATAAATGCTGTATTTATGAAATTTTCTATTCATTAAAGAGTATTGGAAAAAAAATCATTGCTTCTGCACAAATATTAAGCAGCACAAATTAGTAATAGATGAAATAATAATAAATAATGATGTATTATTATTATTCAATACACAAAAAATAATATTAAAAAATTTTAATAATAATAATAATACATACATAAAATAAATAAATAAATAACATTATGTTACAATGAAAAAAGTATATTACAATGATTTCCGACACAATAAAGACTGTATTATTGACTGAAAAATTAGCTTTGCCATCACAGGAATAAATTACAAAAAAGTCCTCTTTTAAATTGCAGTGTTATTTCACAATATTTTTTCAAAAATATTTTTCTTTTAATACACATTTGCTATCAGTTATTAATTCACACTCTTAATTGTGAATAACATTTAAGACATTTCATGGCCATATGACTGTAGAAGTGAGGTTTCTATGCCATTTCATGTACACTTGTGTACATTCCGTTTAGAATAAAGCAAATAATGAGCAATACTTTACAGCATTATTAATCTAGGTTAGTTTTCACCTTTTCCCTTTGCATATTCAATTTAAATTTTAAACAGTGTATTTGCAAATTAGTATGAATTACTATTAGTCAATGTATTATGAATGTGAATTACTTTACAATGAACAGTGTATGTATAAATAAACATTAAATGCTGTAATAAAAGGTGTTATTATATCTAAGCCATTAAAGTAATGTTAACAAATTAAACCTTATTCTAGAGTGTTACTAATAGCTCCTTATTTGCTTTAGAGGTGCACCCTGGGAAAGGTCAGTGAGAGTTTATGCAGTAAAACTCCCCACTATCACACAGATAGACTGTTGTTTTGTTAGGTAATAGATTCTTTCTAGACACTAAAAATGAACAATCTGTTGGCCATATGCCTCAGGGATCTGCTTTCAGTACAGAATTAAAGTTTGGTGGTTTAAATGTAATTGGTCAAACCAACCATCTCTTCTCGAAGCTCATTGACTGAGGGCCTGATTCCAAAGGGCATGGCTGTGTAGCCCTCTGCAGCCAGTTAACAGCCCTGAGGAATGACTCTTCCCACACTCTGTGCACACTTGAACTGCCTAGCTAGAAATTAAAGACATGATTGGGTCTTGGTACTGTAATACCGCAGCTATGAACTACAACCCATTCATGTTCGCACAGCTGACACCGTCTTTAAAACATGATGTATTTCCCTCGCTCATTATTTTGGCACTTCCTCTTTGTTAAATCCAGGTGATATGGATTCTCACAAATGACCTTACGATAAGGCGTAATGTCAGTACGATCCATCGTCTTTCATAGACGCCTGTTTTCATTTCACACAAATGTGATCGTGCGAATTTAATATGAGAGATAACCTATTATCGGCTTTGCACGCTGCAGCGCCATACTATAGGAGAGAGCTGTTAGTGCCGCTCTGCCAGATTACTGTATGAATGTGCGTGCTAAGTGAGCTCCAAACCAATAAAAGAAGCCATGCTTGAGCAAGTCCCGCTTCGAACACCACAAAAATCACTTGCGAAAATGAAGTGGAGGTTACAGCATTGCATTGTCATTTGGCCTAAATCCATCGGATGCTTCATGATATGAGTGTATTTGCTCACAGATTGCTGCACTTTGTGTTTCCCACAACCACAGAGGTTACCGTAAACAAAAGTTTTTTGACATGAGGAGGAGAAACAGGGCTTGGCAGTCCTCCTGAGTTCTTATCCAAGTCCAGCTGTTAGTTTCTCAGTCTCAGTGTGTCTCTCACTCATAATGAAACTGTTAGAGAGCCGGTTGTTATTGGGTCAGGCTGTGACCTTTCTAGCCTCTTCTCCACTTAGTCTCCACAGGCTACTAGGAGAACCCAGGGTGAGAATCGGGAGTGTATTAGCGACCCCTGCACCTGGTCATGCTTTGAAAGTCTCTCAGGCATATCACATCGTCCTCAGAGGGAATCAAGCTTTACCTGCCGTCCCATCACAATTATCATTAGCGCTAACCTCCCCCTTTTCCCTTGTTATCATTAAAGATGCTAATTGCGTGGATGGGAGAGCACGGCCCTCTGCCCCAGCTGTTTTTCTGTGCTGTTCACCTTGAGGCAAGACAGCTTTGCCTGAGCTCCCCAGCACTGTGACGGTAAAGACTGAGGAAAAGGGGTAAGTCGTTATAGGAAAGATGCCTCCTAATAACCTGACATCAGAAATCTGTCAGAGAGAGGTTGAATTATACTCATTCAGACAAGCTTCCCTTGTATTTAAGGCCCACAGACTCTTTTGACATCAACAAATTCTCAGGTACTTGAGTAAAAACAACTCGAATCCCTTCACTAATACAAATGAACAGCTCCAGACACTAATTTTACAAAGCACATCATCAAAATGCACTCACCTGTTCCGCCGCAAAATCTCCACCCCAAATTTAGAACGTATATTAAACACTCAGTGCCAGAATCTTCGTTATGCCGTGCTGATTCAATTTGTGTGCGTTTTTTTCTTATTGATCGGCCTTGTCCGATCAATGCAGGTTCACTTGGATGAAAGAAAAAGAAACAGTTTCAGGTTTGTCCCTAAAGGATTTCTTTTTCTGAGAGTGTGAGCATGCATTTGAGAGGCTAGATGGTGGGAACGCAGTGGTCGGCTTATATCCAGGCAATAAATTGGTTGCAGGGTTGAGAAAGAGACCTCTCTTTAGCCTTAGTCACTGGCAGAAATAGTCACAGCTGTAATTCTCCAATAAAATAATGCTTTTAAACCTCAGTTGTGTGTTTGAAAAATAAAAAAGTGACTCTCTTTTTCTTGTTTTACTCTTCTTTCACATCAATACTCTTTGTATCTTTATTTTCTACCTTCCTTTATTTTTTTTTTCATTTCCCTCTCTGACTTCCAAAAACTATTCTTAAACTTTGTGTGTGTGTGTTTGTTCCTAGTTTTGGAGAGTATAATGATGACAGAAACTTTGTTTTCCACTGAACTTTCCTTTTTATCATACTCTAATTGTTGAAGTATTTTTCACTCAGGCCTGATTTAATTCCTGAAAGAATCTGTCTCGTATTGATTGGCATTGTTCAAGTTTGGACAGTCAGTTTTGCGGAGGTAGATGAGTCAGATTATTCCAGACAGATTGCGCGTTCCGACAACGCTCTTCCCAGCGGACAGTCAGACTCCACATTGTCTGCTTCGTCTGATGGGACATTGAACACATTTTAAGAGGACCTGTCATCAGTGTTTTCAGTCCTCCGCTCACCATCTCGAGATTTATGTCTCCGTGACTGCTCTTGGGTGAATAATTTCGGTCCGGAAGCGAACATGTGGTAGTGTTTAGCTTGCTAATGCTCAAGGCTTTGGCTGCCTGGGGGGAGATATCACATGGACAGCTCCCAGCAGAAGGATTCAAGTCCAGTAAACAATCTCTACGCCCAAATGTGAAGAACTTTGGAAATGAGGAGCTCCCATGGGCTGCCCTCTGTCCAAAAATCACAGAAAGGGTTTGTGTGAACTTGAGTGTGTTTTTCTGTTGCCTTTTTTATTGCTTTTCTTATTGTAAGTTCTATTATTGCTATTGCATTTCACCTCTCATGGCTGCCAAGAGCTATTCTCTCATCCCTACATATAACAATGTCTGTGGACTCAACACACATGTATGTGATTACGTTGGCAGGAGCAATCTTGTACTGCTAATATTTTACTAACATTTTGAAACCACCTTCCCCCTGAATACCTCTCGACTTTGTGTTTTCCTTCTAATGGATCGCATTACTGAAGCATCACTCTGAAATACTGCTGTTTTTATTGCGCCGAAACACCCCGAACATAATCAGTCCTTCACGGTCAGTTTATAACAAAAACCACCTGGCTTTTTTCTTCATCAATAGTTGGCCCAATTATTCAATTATTTATTACATTTTCTTGTATTCATTCATGTTATTTATGTCCTCCATGTACACAACATGTCTTGAATTGACTTTATTTCTTTCTATAAATGCGGTTCTCCATAAAATCTTAACGAGCCATCTGTATTTGATTCACTATACACAGCCCGTATCCTTGTAATGCTGTGAGGCCCAGTTTATTTTGTTTTACTGTATTTAACACAAAACTAACAAAAGGTTTTATCTACATCCAAATAAAACTTTATTTCTCTAGCACTTCATTATGGTGTTTTAGGAATCCACTTAATGTAGATATTTGTTTATTTTTGTTATTCAACTGTGGTGATGATTGGATTTTAATCCTTTAAACTGTAGGCTATTAAGCCTACCGTTTAAAGGGATAGCACAACCAAAAATGAAAATGTGTCATCATTTGCTGACCCGCATGTGGTTGCAAACCTTTGTAACATTATTTATTTTGTGGAATAAAAAATAATACATTTGAAATAATTAAATAACTGTTTTTCTATATAATGAAAGACAGGAACCATACAATCAAAGGAACACAACATATATTTTGAAAAAAAAAGTGGCCATACAAAGGAAGTCAATGGGGTTCCAACTTTTTGGGAACACTTTGGTAAAGGCCCTTTTATATTCCAGCATGAATGTGCCCAAGTGCACAAGACAAGGTCCATAAAGACATGGTTGGATGAGTTTGGTGTGGAAGAACTTGACTAGTCCTGACCTCAATCCCATCAGACTCTTTTGGGTTGAACTGGATTGGAGATTGCAAGCCAGGCCTTCTCATCCAACATCTGTGGCTGGCCTCACAAATGCTCTATTGGATGAATGGGCAAAAATTCCCACAAAAGCACTCCAAAATCTTGTGGAAAGTCTTCCCAAAAGAGTGCAAACTGTTATAGAGACCAACTCCATATTAATTATGTATTTAGAATGTGATGTCATTAAAGTCTTTGTTTGTTTTAATGGTCAGGTGCCTTTAAAATGGCTAGTTAAGCCTTTCTTTTAAAAAAATCCAGCTTTTACACAATAAGACACAAATAACAGCTCAACAAATGGAGGAGCAGTTTTAGCCTCTTGGAGAGGTGGTGAACACGTCCTGCTTTGTGAGTCTTTTGCTTGTGTCAATACTCTAAGCATATTCTAGTGGGTAGATCAAGAGGCTTAGCTCACTTGGCTGTTACAAATTTTTGTCTTGCTTTCCTTGCAATCATTTTTTTTTTTTGGCAGAAGTCCTGTTCCCATCATCAGCGATGGACAGAGGGTGGAACTGTAGCCCATCATGAACTAATATTTTGTATTAGAAACAAAGACATGTCCTGCTCTTCTCTAGTTATTCAGTTCTGTCACACTTCCTGTAACACTACAAAATGGTTGCAAGCCAACAGATAAGAGCCTCTGTCAGAAACATGTAGGGTGGAGTGTAATTGAATCAGCAAGCATGCTGTAGATACAAAACAAAGCCTCCCAAACTGCCCTTTTCCACCATAAGTGGAAGTAGCGATGTGCTGAACTGTGCCTGTTTCTCATTAATCCAGCACCGCTCAGACTGAGGAGGCGCGGGCCTTGCAGGCTGCGGATCTCTAACAGCTGAAGAGCCTGAGGATGTGTTGAGAACATCCTGCTGAGAGCGTGGGCTACCCAGGTGGGAGAGCCAGCTGGTGGAAGGGTGTGACAATGCGCCTAAGGGGGTAGTGAGGGTATCTTGAGCTCCACAATATGTTTCTTCACCTGCAGCCCTTCCCCTAAAATATTAAGATCCTTCGGGAGCCATGTTTCCTGATATTTTATTTTCTCTGGACTTCGGGTTTCTCATGTTGAAGCTGTTTTCTGAGTAGGACCTACTGTAGGCACTATCATAACAATGCGAATCTTATCTATCTATCTATTCATCCATCTTCCATCTATCTATCTATCTATATATCTATCTATCTATCTATCTATCTATCTATCTGTCTATCTGTCTGTCTGTCTGTCTGTCTATCTTCTCTGGACTTCGGGTTTCTCATGTTGAAGCTGTTTTCTGAGTAGTACCTACTGTATGCCCTTATCATAACCATGGATCTCTATCCATCTTATCTATCTATCTATCTATCTATCTATCTATCTATCTATCTATCTATCTATCTATCTATCGTCTGTCTGTCTGTCTGTCTGTCTGTCTCTCTGTCTGTCTCTCTGTCTGTCAGTCTATCTACTGAATGGTGCAAAACCCTGGTATGGACTCACGGTGTCATCATTGTGAGACATATTTGAGAGACCGTAAAAAAAGTAAGGAAAGCAGAGAAAGGTCATAATAAAAGTCACAGTAAAACTTCCAGCTTCTAAAATACACTATAAATCCATAGCACTGTTATCAGCTTGTGAAATTTATTTCTGTCATGACAACTCTCGGATGTATTGGCTTGATAATGTACGACAATGACAATGTTAATGTGTTTGGTCTTGGCGGAATAGATCTGCTATGCTGCTGCTGTGGCAGAGCAAGTACCAAGACTTGCTACTGCCTATACATCTACAACATGCTGCAGTGAGAAAGTAAGAAATACTGCTTCTGTGCGTATAACATATATGAATAACCCCCATAGCATGCATGGTCACCCTGTAGCAGATCTATACAGGTGGAGCTGGGGAAGGTGGATGGTTTTTGAAGTGTTACTGCAACAGCAAACACTAGCAAAGTATTTGAATGTTGAGCAGCGAGCTCATTGGCTACCGATATGGAGACCAATCAGCTGTGCCATGTTATAATGATGTCATTATGTCAGATTGAGTTAGACCTATCGGACTGCACCATCTAGAGTTTCATGCCAGAATTTTGGATTTAATTAGATATAATTAATAACTTATTGGAACTGCAAGTGCTATCACCTGTCAGGGTGTTAAAATGCTCACACAAATTAATTACTTGGTATCCATTTTTCCTGAGCACACCTGAGCTATTAGCAGCAACATAAATAAATAAATAAATCAAACTAGCAGAAAATCCATCTCACTGAGCAGGCTCAATAGAGTCACCATCACTTCCAGTCCAAAATCGGCATTCATCAGTACCACAGTGCTATTGACACAACAGCAAAGGGCCTGTAGCCAGCAGCAAATCCACCTGCTGAGGAGATGCTCCTGCTTTGATAGCTCCTTCACATATGCAGATTTCTTAGGAGAGGTTTGTTTGTAAGCGATTTCCTGGGAGACTTCCATCTTGGGCTTAAATAAATAGCAGAGTTGTGATGATTAGCGCTGAGGTGCGCTCCTACTCCCACAAGCAATCTGCCAAACCTAGGCTTCTTCTGTCTTTGTTTTCACCTGAGTATTACCCAGAATCTCTCTATCTCTCTCTCTCTCTCTCTCTCTCTCTCTCTTTCTCTTTCCCTCGGGTGGGTCCCAGAGCTACGGCCCTGATTGCGCTCTAATTTAGTTAGTTGGTAGTTGACTGTGACAATGGTTCGGCCGAGGATTTTGCTGACACATTATGTCACTCAGGGAGAGGCTCTCTTCAAGCAGGCCTCAAAGGGAGCCGGTCCCTCGAATACTAGTCACACACATATGGAATTAACATCGGTTTGAGGCTGTTCCAAGCTGCTGTTCCTGCTGCTCCTTAGGATTACAGAAATAACAAAATTGTCTCCATGGCTCTGAGCCATTGACAGAGCAAGCCCTGTGTTTGTCAATAGCAGGCCCACAAAATCTCCCTCCAATATACCAAGCGGTGCCACAGTCATGCGCCAATGGTCTCTTTAGCACGTCTTCTCTATACGTATGTCTCTCTTGCTGTTTTTCTATCTCACCTGTCTCTCTCTATTCCTTTTCCATTTTCTCCTACCTTCATTTTTCTCTTCTCATCCCTCCCTCCCTCCCTCGTTTTTTTATATGTCATGCTATAAAAAGGAAGTCTGACATGCATCAGTGTCTTGGTTTAATCGTGACACATCTGCCATGATCTAGCGTTTCTCTGTTCTTATGCTTTCCACCCTTGATCTGTTATCGAGAAGCCATATGTATAATTACCTTGATCTGTTATCGAGAAGCCATATGTATAATTACCTTATAGAGAGGAACATATGTCATTTTTATTGCTACAGCGGGAGCTCATAAAAAGTGTGGTCCAAAGCACAGCAGTCATGCTTTTCATTTTGGTTAGCCGTATGAAAAGACCACATCCAAAATAATACAATCCATTCTTCTGATACAGTTTTTAGGCTTTGTTTTTTGTTATTAGCAATGCTCGCTCAGGTGGGCACCGCTTTTCCTCAAACGTATGACTTGGATGAAGTATCTAATTTGGCAGTTCTGTTATCATTCACGCCCCCTTGTGTCATTCCAAACTCGTGTGACTTACTTTCTTTTGAGGAGCGCAAATGATATTCTGAAGAATGTTTCAGTTGTTTTGGCCACACAATGAATGTCGACAGCAGTCAACTTTAAAAATACAAAAAAGACATAAAGGTAGTGTGAAACAGCTCGATTATTTATCTCTGATCACAGAAATATTGGGTTTTTATCTTGTGCCATTAAGCAAGCACCTAGGAACCAGCCAGAACACCTTAGCAGCAGCATAACAATGTGATAAGAGCCACTCAGTACAACTGGCAACCTTTCAAAACACCATACAATATGGTGGTGGTTTCTTAAAAAAATGCAAAAATCTGGTTATTTTTCCTGTAATCACAGTTTGTGCAGTCATTCTGTTTATGCTTGATGTCTGAAATTTGTTAAAACCTCAGCGTCTGCAAATGTCTACCCCAACCCCCCCCCCCCCAAAAAAAAAACCTAACAAACAAATGAGCAGATGCATTTACTGGTTTTGATAATTAATGCTTACCCTCTGGTTCTGTCTCTTTGCTTTCAGTGAAAAAGGATGTGGAAGAACCAGATGACAGGATGACACAATTCAAGAAAAAAGCAAAAGAGCTGCGAATTCTGGAGGCCAAGACAGCCCAGAATCTGTGTAAGTTATCAGCATTCCATATCATCTGTGTCACCTAACACCCAGCCAAGAGCCTCCGATCTGTGTTTTTTGTTCTCCTTCCAAATAAGTACATTTGTCTTCTAAAGAATTCGTCTTTTTTTATTTATTATTATTATTTTTTTTTAAGAGAAGTCCTAGGTATTTTTTGCTCCATACTGGAAAAGATGGATCTAAGCAACTTTCTCTGTACTGAAAGCAGTTCAGGCTGCTGAATCTATAGCCGCAATGTTGTCAGGCTTTGACTGACACTTTTCCTCGGTTCTCTTCTGTTTGTTTGTTTTCCTACGTATCATGTCAGTTTTGAATTTCCTCTTATCCTCTTGTATTGTCAAGCAGCATTCATCAGTATTTGCTCTTCCTGCAACAGGTTTTGTGGATGCTGTTTTTTGATAATGGATTCTACCCACCCCCAACCCCCCCTGATTCCTCTGATATCATTGTATCATAACCATAGGAGGATATCAGGAAAAAGGACAAAGCATTTTATTTGTTTCTGCCTCATCCTAACCACAGACAAAGCAAAACATTCCCCCCAAACCAAGGGTACTTCCATCTGGGACATTGATTGTTTTGATTGATTCATTCATTCTTGTCCCAACATGTAAATAAAAACCGATGGCGAGTAGAATTTATTTACTTAAATAAAACACAATACATTTATTTATCAAAATCAGTTTAATTAAATTGGGCCATTTTTACAGTTCTACTTTGTCTTTACCCCATGACACTGAAACACTGAGTTTGACTCTCTACTGGACAAAAAGAACTACCTGTTGATGTCACCGTTTGGACTGAACAAATCTTGTTTTGTAGCCCGTATTGATCAGCCTGCCAGACCCTCCTGTCATTTAGTAACTATGTCTCTCTTCCACTGCAACTTTTTCTCCCACTCTTGAATGTTCAGGGAAGAGACTATGTGTGTGTGTGTGTGTATGAATTCATTGTGTTCTCAAGAGTTCCTGCGACTCTTTGGACTCTGATTGATGAAAGCAGCATGAGAATGCAATTGTATTCTTCTTTGGAAATGTTGGCTTCTTTGTCTTGGAGAGGAGAACACCTTAGATATACAATATCACACTTCATGAAATATTCATAGCAAATGCTAAAATAACCAGCCACCTGAGTGTATGTCCTACCCATGCTTGTTTTCATCCTTGCCGGAAGAGTACTTGGATTCCAATTGAATACATCAATGCAATTTAAATGTGCGAATAGAGTAAGATGAAGCTCTAAGTCTGGCTACACGGCTGCTGTTGAAGAACATATTTTAAGCCACATTATCCACATTTTGGTTTAACATGGCTAATAAAAATATAACTAGGTGTGTGCATTTTCAGACATAAATTGTGCTTGTACTTCTCTATAATGATTCTTGGGTGATTTCCAGGTCATATGCAGTTACTAGAGTTTTATATGGGGTTGCTGAATGGCTCATGCATTTCTGGTCCCTAGATATGGCTTGGATGAATTAATTCATGGATTTGTTTGATTGATTGTTTCTTGTTTGTCATAAAAACATTGTGAGTCTCATTGCTTAGAACAGTATTAGCACACTTTTTAACAAAACTGCACAGTGTAATGTATCATTCATATCTTGGAATGAGGTATTCACTGAAGGCTAATACAATAGGTAGTGTTAGAATTTATTAAAATCCTTAACACTTACCATGAGCAGTAATAATAGAGATGCTTGTGTCAATCAGTACTAATGCAACAAAAGGGGTGCCATTTTCATGAATCATGTAACATGCTCATATAACATACAGCAAGGGTAGATGACATCAAGGTCAGGTTTGTGTGTGTTTTTCTTTTTTCTTCTCTTCTTTTCTTCTTCGATTAGAGCTGGAGCAGATGGAGATGGCCCTAACAGAAAAGATGCCAGTGACATTTCTCTCTTCCCCTCATTCACTTACTTTCACATTCTCATTCTCTCATTCTCATTTGAAATCTTTATCCTGTCTTTGATGCAACACACACGCATTCTGTACCACACACATCACTTCAGGCTTTGGAGTAACTAATGCTAGAACACGAGTGGGAGTGCTGTTACACATTCACTTCAGCCACAAATCTGTCATCTCTCACAGAGAAAGGAAAGGGGAGGTGGGACAGGAAAGCAGAAAGAGATTGTGTAAAAGAATCTTAAATGCCAAACTATTTTATTTTATTTTATTTTTATTTTTGTGAAAGGGGGCCTCAAAGACAGGGTTGATCCAGGGTTGTGAAAATGACCCAAAGTACTTGTGCAACTCAATTCAGCTCTTTACTTGGACAAGAGAGAGTTACTCATACCCCCAGGTATTTATTGCTGTCTTCCCCTCATGCTGAGAGTACAGTCTGTGGGCTGACTGGACAATGCCCACACTTTCATTTTTTGGCCATGAAATTCTAGGAAAACTTGCTGAGTTCATTGATCCTGGGGGGCTGTGAGCAATCCCAAACAGACACCCACATGATCCCACACATCACTGTGAGTGTAAAGAGAAGCTGGATATTTGTTCTGCTACTTTGGACCCGGGGCACCGGGTGTGGCTCCGTGCACAGCTGAAACAATAATCCAGATGTGACAAGGAGGCTGTGAATCTCACGAGTGCAGTTAACGTAGGAGGAACTGAGCAAAGCAGGCAACCGCTACATAAAGTCATGCTCCTCTATTAACACAGAGATACCCAGCAGAGCTCTGTGGTCCATTAGCATGTTTAACAATCCCAGCATTCTTTTCCCTTCCTTGGTCCAACTCCAGAAGAGTCACGTCGACCCTCCGTCAGCATTCCTTTTTTACACATGTAGCGGACTGCATTTAAAACAAAGTGAGAGTTGCTATAAATTATGCTTGTGTGTGTAGGTGGTTTAGTATAGATAGCATTTTATATATATGGGGCGGAAGTGCTCTCTTTGCTTAATGCTTGCAATTTGGCGGACTTGCCAGGTTTGCTGCGTTGAAAAAAAAACACAAAATGTGACTAAATCCCCGGGCTGATGAGTACGAGTGGATATGAACGGAAATGAATTATGGGATGCATCTGTGTCATGGACAAACTTGTTAGAGGAAAAACTCAGGATAATTCACTTACTGTGAATGTGTAAATTATGCTAATGAATCAACAGATGAGGCGAAAGCATTTGTCGTCCAATAAATATTTTTTTTTTTGCACCAAATATGATAAGTTCTGACTGGGGGTTGTTAAACTCACCACATTCAGTGACTAACCATTTGTTTGTTTATTGGCATGTGATACTCTTGATGATTGGCTCATCATGCTACTGATGACTGCTTCATTAGCATATCCCTATAGCCAGGCTGTATTGTGTTGTTAGGCTAGTTTTAAAACCTCGTTGTGTGTTTTGGCACACCGAAGCTACAATAAGAATTTCTTCCTATGCCATTGTGTCTGGTTTTTGCCAGATGAGCTCCCTGCTCTGAAATGCTGCTGTGTTTGCTCTACCTTCATCTCTAGCAAATAAAAAAGCACAGAGCACTCCTTTCTCCGAAGAAAGCGGCATATTGTCACACGCAGATGGCCGACTAATGAATTGCAGAAAATAGAGCATAGTTTCACAGAGACTCACTCAATCAGCTGGTGGGAATGGTAGTTTATTAAATCACTGTTCATCAGAAAGTTGGACCTCGTTCACCTGCACACCAGAGAGCTGTATGGTGGGGTGAGGCAGAAGGTCCTTCGCATTCATTGGCTGATGCAATTCAGAGGAATCTGACCAAATAAATACTTATTTCAGAGAACAGACTCTCACGTATCATCTTCAGTAGATCCGCTCAGCCATGCATTCCCATCAAAGATTTGCTGAAATAGCTTCGAGGTAGGTGGTACAAAACAAGAGCAACCCCTTGAACGCTTTTTGTACTGGGATAATTTCCCAGAACAAAATCAGGTTCTGCTCGGCATTGTTTCCAGACACTACTGGAAAACTCTTGACTGTTTTAATCTACGTAAATGTTAAGGTAATTTTAACCTCAATGCAGTGACTGCTTTATACAGAAATGTACAATTATGTTCGGTCCCCCACTGATGCACTTTAAACGGTGCACTATAAGCTATATGCTATAATTACAGACTATTCTTTCCTCAGAAGCGATGGCGGTTATCAAATTCAGCTGTTGGGTAAATTGCACCTGTGGTTCTCTGCATTTCAACCTGGGTGAAAGTGTAAGATGTGCAGTCATTATCTGGTGATAGGGCCCCAAATCTGAGGTTGTTTTAGCTGCTTTTATTGTTGCCAGAAAATTGTGTTTCTCTTTCACTTCCAATTGCCCCGAAGTGGAACAAACACTCAAATGGTGTTTTTACCATCCACCTGAGAATTTATTGACATTGTCCCATGGTCATTTCTGAGGGAGGCCCTGTTGAACACTCTAACATTCTAAACTACAGGGTCAGAAAATAACTTTTTTTTTTTTTCCAAACAGCAATTTTCCTGGGATCATTCCGGCTGCCTTATGAAGAGATCCGGGATATCGTGCTGCAGGTGGATGAGGAGAGGCTAAGTGAAGCACTAATCCAGGTGAGTTGTGTGTGCATAGGCACTTTCACATATAATGCAGCTTGATCCCCCATTTGAAACCTTTATCCGTTCACAGGGCAATGTATGAAATGCAAACACATCCTGGTCAAAATCCAGTCCAGGTTTTAAATATATGTATATGTATATATATAAATTGATGTAAAATCTAGTTCTATGTTGTGTGTGTGTGTAGTGTTTTTGTACTTCTACATGGCACACCATGTATTATTAATTTTTTTTAATTATTATTATGTGTTTTATTTTAGGTATCTAGGGGCTGAGTTGTGTCACCTGATACAGTTTTTAAATTAAGAAAAAAATATTTAATGGATACAATAATTTATTATTGCACTTCTTTATGTAAAAAATCTCTTATTTTACGTTAATAAATAAACGGAAATGAATTTATTTATTTATTTAGAGGGGTTTAAGGTTTAGTCGGATAGTTTGGAGTCATAAAAAATAGTATTAATTTATTTGTTTTTTTTTTAGTTAACAGAAATTTATGTTTTTGTTAAGACAAATCTCGAATTGTGTGCTGCTCAAGGGTGTGTGTGTGTGTGGTGTGTGTGGGTGTGTGTGAAATTTTGACAAGAAACACACAAAACCCCTAACCAGATAAATCGTTTTTCGAAAGTAAACGTTCATGGGAATGCTTCTGAATAGCAGTTATTAAAAAACTTGATACGTTTGTCTTTGCTCAGAGATTCGTCATGCTTACAGATGACTGTGTGCATTTGAAAGGCTTCATTAAAGAGACGTCTTTGATGCCAGGCAGTGCTTCGTGTACAATACTCTGTCTGCTTTCATTCACCAGGCCAGTAGAAGCTCCACTTTCACTCTCTCATAATAGCTGCTTTGAGACAGGACTTGGCAAAACTCCTGCTGCCCCACCCTTCCTCCCACTGCCCTTTGTCTTACAGGCAAGATTGATGATCCTTCAGGAAGCTCTTCACGCCCTGACTGTCTCAGTGGTTTTTGTTCATCTTAAACGTGGTAATTGCAAATGGCATGTGTTTCCTGAACTAAAGATACCTCAGCTGTCTGTGAAAGAGTTGATCTCATTTACATTAGACCACCCTTTGCCTCGAACCCACTGGTGGCTTTTTCACCACTGTGAATTAGGTGGATTTGAAAGAGTCAACTCTGCTTCACAACTGACAGCTTGGCATTTCTCTCAGAGACCACTAGGGGGATTTGTGACTTTTATTTTAGCTTTTGCTTCTGAAGTGCTTGGGCTATGTCCAAGTGCCAGAATTCATCTGCATTTCCCCCCCTCCATCTAGATGAGGGATTTTGTTTGTTTTCAATCTGTATTTTTCTCCTTGCTCATCTTTCAAAGCTGGAGAAAGGTAGAGGAGATAAGGAATATTTAGATGTCCTGGTCCACATTGGCCCTTCCTAGTTGTTACTGGGAGCAGAGATGACCTTTAATTGCCAGGTGGTTTGGGCTGGGTGTGTGGAAGCCTGAACTGAGGTGACAGCCCTGTCGTTCTTTACAGAAGCAGAAGAGCTAAAGTGATGACCTTTTCCCACATTCAGCTGCGCTTTATAGAGGAGATTTATCTGTCAGGTCTGCACACCTCTTTCCCTTGTCTTTATTCTCAGTTTCATCCTTTTTTCTCTTTATCCCTCTCTCTCTCACTCGTCCAAACCCGCCCCCTCACATTTATCACCTTCATTGCCCTATCTTCATCCCTGGAACTCACATAGCCACGGCATGAAATCCTCATCCTTGAGCGGGAGGTAATGCACAGGTCCAGTTTTATGTCTGCACGGTAATGGTATAGGCTTTTTAGCGGTTTTCTGGCAGGACGTTAATGCATCAGTCGTGCTGACGGGATGTTGGCAGAGGCTTGTGGGTGAGCTTGCAGCCACAGACAGACGTGCCTCTGAACCACTCAAACAATATGGATAGAGAGGTATTGTTCTTTTTTTTTTTTCTTTTTCTCCTAGGGTAGGGACATGGTGACTGCTGCTCTACCTTGACATCATTCACACTGCCTCAAGGAAATGTCACGTCTCAAAATAGGAAAGACAGCCAGATGAATAAGGGGGGGGGGTGGGTTGTAATGTCCCAGTGGTAAACGACAGGATTTGCCACTGACGGACATGAAAGAAATGAGCACGGGCTCGTTTAGGATAGAATGAGAATATGCTCTTCATAGTCTTGAAAGGAAATATGAAATCTGTTCTATTGACTCAGTATTTAATAAGATATTTAATGGAAATGAACTCAAGTTCAAAAGTTCAAAGTTCAGTTACGATTGAATCAAGTGGAGGACGTAATTATAAGGGCACATGCACATGGAAAGGGATTTGTAAGACGAATACATACATACATATAATCTATTATTATTAGATCGATTATATATATATATATATATATTGATGTATTATTTATTGATATATTACTATATAAATTTATTTATCTATTCTTTTTAATGGACCATTTCACAAGAGGTGACGACACCTTTCAGCAGGTCATCAGCATCATAAATCTCAAAGTTGATTTTTGATTATTTTTTTTAAATGTGTCTACTTTTATAACACTATACTTTGTATTATATGACCTTTGGATCAAATTGCAAAAAAAAAAAAAAAAAATAGAACGCTAATGGAGGGACCTGTAATTGCATTTTTGTTAATTCATTGACTTGAATTCTCCTTCAAATTACAATTGTCTTGATCTTTGCTGCTATTTATCAAATCAGAATTTTAAAAACTTGTTCAAAGCACATCATATTTGCTCTCAACCTGTGTTTACGTACTGTGACAATGTCACTTTCACAAACCCATGTATTCTTCCCCTACATCCTCACAATGGACATTTGCCATTAAAATAAAAGCATTCTGTGACTCAGCATAAACTCTAGTGTAAGTGCCATCAAAGAAGAAATTGCTGTATTCCTCTGAATTTGAGGTGTAATGTAAACAATGTCTCTGTGAGGGCAGCAAGTGTTACGAAACAATCACCTATATCTCTGTTAGAGCTGATTGGTTCAGTGTGCTCCATCCTACACATACAGTACTCCTCTTGCTCCATCGGATCATACAAGCGATGCACAGATCTGTAAACCCCAGCAGGCTTGCCAGGGTGTAGCATCCATACAGTAGGCGTGTGAAGCCTCTCATCTAACGCTTGCCTGCACAGCCAAGCACTCAAACACTTACTTTCCATTGTCTGGAGAAAAATGCAGTGCCTCACTCAGACGCTCTCTCTCGCTTGCTTGCTTTCTCTCTCTGACAGGAATGAGGCTTAGCTTCTCTCTTTTTTATTTTTATTTTTGACTCTATCCCTCTTATTTCATTTTTTTTAAGTTCTTCTTGCTTTGTGGATGTCATTCCACATTTTCTCATCATGCAAGCAAAGAACCGTCATCCCACTGACAACAAAGGGCCTGCAAAACAATCAGATAAAAAAGCATTTATTATAGTGTCTGGTCCAGGCAAAGGTCCCCATAAAAGAGGCAGACGTGCTGACAAAGAAGCTCTGTCCCATTGTAGATGTGTGACACAGACAGAAGAGAAAGAGACTGGGCAAGTGCAAAAGAGACCAAGGTGTGCACACCGCCATTGTGCTCACGTCTTTCAGAAAGCCTGCTTCACAACCCAAAAGAAGCCAGGTTCAGCCACGCTCTGCTTTGTTCAAGCCACCAATGAGGCCACAACCTTAAATCTTCCACCCAGGCAAATCCCCTTCACTCTGCATCATGTTTCTATATTAATACACATCCATTTCTTTCACGCGCAACTGAGTTCGGCAGCTGCACCCTGCTGACCCCATATGAAATGTGTGAAGATAAGCCTGAAGGTTTCTTTACAGCACTTTTTTTGATACTGCTAAATCTCTGTAATCAGTTTAGACAATAATTAGAGAAACAAACCCCGGGATTTCTCGTTCGCTGCCAGGGAGGCAGTATCTTAAGTTTGCGTTCTCCAGTGGTGTCTTAATCTCTCAAGAAGCCCGCAGCCCTCTGGGAAGATTTTAATGCGGGGATAGTGGTTTTTGGTTCAATGCCCTTGTACTGCTGATGCCAAAAGCACAGTAAAGCCAAAAGCCAGAACAATGCAGATATCATTAATAAGCTCTCAAAGGCTGTGGCCCTCTCTGAAATAATGCACCAGTGGCATTATAGTGTGCTGAGAATAGGACAATAGACAAACAGACCACACTCCAATGCAATGCAATATGATGATAAACAAAGTAACAGGTTAGTCTTGAGAAAGGAAAGGAACGGAGAGGGATAAACAAGGATTTTGTCAGCAGTTTTCTCGGAAGAGGAGTTTTAAAGGACAGTCTTGCTGCCCAATCTCTACTTTCATATGGATGGATGTTTCTTATTCTCATTTTCTCTCTGGTTCGTTTTCTATACGAGGGTTGTACTTAGGCACTGTGCTGGCCTGGAGCAAAACTTTATTTCGGAATTCTAATAAGCTTTTCTATCTTCATCATATTCAAGATGGACTCAACCTTTGTACTCTTTGTATAGCGCTATCAACAGGGAGCTGTGTAATGAACACTAATAGCTTTCATTTGAAAATGACCCACTGCACGTCTCTCTTCTTAGCTCACATGCTCTCATTATGGCAGGGCTAACCTCAATTCAGCTCAGTTAATGTGTTCAGTGAAAGGCCAGTTATTCACAGGAAATAGTACTGTAGGCTTTGATACTCCTGCTGTGGTTTTGTGTGATCTTCTTTTTCAAACTTCAAACCGAACTAAAAATATCAGCATATCTATAATTGGCCAATTTGTTAAATATTACGATGAAGTGCTGTTAATTGCTATCCAGGTTTCTTCTCTCATTAGGTTCACAGATATCTCTGCAAACTTGCTTAATGCATGCGTTGGATGCTGAGCCATTTAACAGTCATACAGTGGGTACGGAAAGTATTCAGACCCCCTTACATTTTTCACTCTTTGTTATATTGCAGCCATTTGCTAAAATAATTTAAGTTAAAAAAATTTCCTCATTAATGTACACACAACACCCAATATTGACAGAAAAACACAGAATTGTGACATTTTTGAGGATGTAGAATTTTCTACATTAAAAAAGAAGAAAAGGGAAAAATTATATCACATGGTCCTAAGTATTCAGATTCTTTGCTGTGACACTCATATATTTATATGGTGCTGTCCATTTCTTCTGATCATTCTTGAGATGGGTCTACACCTTCATTTGAGTCCAGCTGTGTTTGATCATACTGATTTGACTTGATTAGGAAAGCCACACAACTGTCTAATAAGGACCTTACAGCTCACAGTGCATGTCAGAGCAAATTAGAAACATGAGGTCAAAGGAACTGCCTGAAGAGATCAGAGACAGAATTGTGTCAAGGCACAGATCTGGCCAAGGTTACAAAAAAAATTCTGTTGCACTTAATGTTCCTAAGAGCACAGTGGCCTCCATAAACCTTAAATGGAAGACATTTGGGACGACCAGACCCTTAATAGAGCTGGCCGTCCGGCCAAACTGAGCTATCGTGGGGGGTTGAGCCTTGGTGAGAGAGGTAAAGAAGTACCCAAAGATCACTGTGGCTGAGCTCAGAGATGCAGTCGGGAGATGGGAGAAAAATGTAGAAAGTCAACCATCACTGCAGCACCTCCACCAGTCAGGGCTTTATGGCAAAGTGGCCCGACAGAAGCCTCTCCTCAGTGCAAGGCACATGAAAAAACACATGAAGGACTCCAAGATGGTGAGAAATAAGTTTCTCTGGTCGGATGAGGCCAAGATAGATTTTTTTGGCCTTAATTCTAAGCGGTATGTGTGAGAAAACCAGGCACTGCTCAGCACCTGTCCAATACAGTCCCAAACAGTGAAGCATGGTGGTGGCAGCAACATGCTGTGGGGGTGTTTTTCAGCTGCAGGGACAGGCCGACTGGTTGCAATCGAGGGAAAGATGAATGCGGCCAAGCACCGGGATATCCTGGACGAAAACCTTCTCAAGAGTGCTCAAGACCTCAGACTGGGCAGAAGGTTTACCTTCCAACAAGACAATGACCCTAAGCACAAAGCTAAAATAACGAAGGAGTGGCTTCACAACAAATCTGTGACTGTTCTTGAATGGCCCAGCCAGAGCCCTGACTTAAACTCAATTGAGTATCTCTGGAGAGACCTAAAAATGGCTACCCACCAACGTTTACCATCCAACCTGAAAGAACTGGAGAGGATCTGCAAGGAGGAAGGGCAGAGGATCCCCAAATCCAGGTGTAAAAAACTTGTTGCATCTTTCCCAAAAAAAAACTCATGGCTGTATTAGATCAAAAGGGTGCTTCTACTAAATACTGAGCGGACACAGGGGGAACACGGGAAAGTGTCTGAATACTTAGGACCATGGGATATTTCAGTTTTTTTTTAATAAATCTGCAAAAATGTCAACTATTCTGTTTTTTTCTGTCAATATGGGGTGTTGTGTTTACATTAATGAGGAAAAAAATGAACTTAATGATTTTAGCAAATGGCTGCAATAAAAAAAAGAGTGAAAAATTTAAGGGGGTATGAATACTTTCCGTACCCACTGTATACAAGCAGTTTTAATTTGCATCGACTTGATGTGTATTAGAAAGGAACATACCTGGATGAAGATAATCAAAAGAGCAATGCTTATATGCAGTCAAAATATTGTGGAAATTTTGTATATAGTATGTCAGATTTTGTATTTGTTGATTTAAAAATTGCAATTTAAAACGTCTATATTGACATCCTTGTCATATTTTTTTTAGCTTGTATTGAGAGCTATTAGAATATTGATTTAGTCATCAGTGCCAAAACCGTGACTAAAATGTGACAAAATAAAATTGAATATAAATGAGACAAATTAGCGTATTGTTTATTTAATTAATCTTTAATTATGTAGTATTTAATTTAATTTAATTGTTTATTTATTTATTTTATATTTTCCAGTTTTATCAGTCACTTCTTTATTAGTTTTTGTTTAAAGTGCTCAGTGTTTTTATTGTTTCACAAAACCATGGATATATTCAGACATTTTCGATTAACAGAACAACAGATCAAAATGAAAATATTTCTACAAATCAATCAAAATTGACCTCCTTGTTATTACAGGAGAGAAAAAAAACATGTTTGCACGACTATTGACATCTTTATTATTTATCAGGTGAATTCAAATGAAATTATGTTCTATTTTGTTTTAGATCACTTTGTTTTTATTTTGACACTAAAGAGTCTGTCTGTTGCCTGTTGATCAGTGGCAGAAAGGCCATATTCACAAATCCACAGTGATCCGCTGCTGCGACACAGCAAAACCAGAAAAAGTCCAAGCGAGTGAGTACTTTTGGCACTATATGTGGTCATACAGTTGATTTGAGCATGTTAGATCTCAGCCCAGTGTTATAAGTCAGTGAGATGGCCCTCTCTACCTGTCTCTTTTGGTGCTCTCTGACTGTCTCCATCAACACAGACTGCAAATACCCAAGAGGTTCTCTCAGTTCCCTCTTAACACTGCCTATTACTGGTCAGTCAGCACTGTTTCATGTACTGATCTTTAGAAGGGCTCTGTCTGCCAGTCACTGTGGAAAGTCCTCTTCTCTCACAAGCAGGGTTTTCAAGCATATAAAAAAGTCTGTAGCATGACTGTTAATCATTGTGTGTTGTGGGGAGTACCTCAGCTGTGGATTTGACAGCTAAGTTCCCCCCAGAGCCCCAGTGATGTCATCACTACGATGTGTGTCATTGCATCGACAGAGGTGCAGAGCGGTGTCACCGCTGAGTTTCTGTAATTATATATCATAGACAGATGAAAAACTGCTAATTTTTGAATGACATTCCTCACCACATTAGTATGCTCCTACAGTACCTTCTACTTGTTATGAATTATGCCAATCATTCCTTAGGATTCATCCCTTTTGACCACTCGACTACTGCAAAGGAAATGTACTAATGTAACATGTACCCTTGTGCAATTTAGTATTCAAAGGAACTCCATACTTCCCATTTTTCTCATTTTAGCACCTCATATATTTTTGATTCCTGAGTTGATAAGATGGAAATGTGCGACGCTCGATCCTGTTTCACTCCTTTCTTGTGAAGTATGCTTTATGAGTCCCTTTGGTCTGAATACTTTCCAAACTGCAGATTTTTCATTCATACACCTACGCTGGACTGCATAACTTAAGGCACTTTTTTAAAACTTCAATTGCGTTCAGGAGTAATATTAATGAATAGTAAATCATGCCAAAATATGAAGGCTATCAGAACCTATTATGAATTGTAAGTTAATCTCATAAACATTGAAAACTTAATTTCTTAAAGAGACCCCACCCCCCCCCCCTTCCGGCCCAAACAAAAACAAAACAAACACAAAAAATATGTTATCATTTGCTGACTTTGGTAACAACATTTATTATGTTAACCACCAACAAGAAAAAAAAAAAATGTCATGTCTTAAGTTTTTTTGTTTGGTTTTTTCCTCTTCTTCTCCGTGGAACACATAACAAAATAAATATATTATATATATAGATTAGCTCCCTAAGGTTGAAACACATATTTAGTCCCCGCCACCAATTGTGCAAGTTCTACAACTTAAAAAGATGAGAGAGGCCTGAATTTTCATCATAGGTATACCTCAACTATGAGGGACAAAATGAGAAAAAAAAATCCAGAAACTCACATTGTATGATTTTTAAATAATTTATTTGCAAATTATGGTTTTGGACAATAAGTATTTGGTCAATAACAAAATTTCATCTCCATACTTTGTTATATACCCTTTGTTGGCAATGAAAGAGGTCAAACGTTTTCTGTAAGTCTTCAACAAGGTTTTCACACACTGTTGCTGGTTTTTTTGGCCCATTCCTCCATGCAGATCTCCTCTAGAAGCAGTAATGTTTTGGGGCTGTCGCTAAGCAACACAGATTTTCAACTCCCTCCAAAGATTTTCTATGGGGTTGAGATCTGGAGACTGGCTTGGCCACTCCAGGACCTTGAAATGCTTTTTACGAAGCCACTCCTTCGTTGCCCAGGCGGTGTGTTTGGGATAATTGTCATGCTGAAAGACCCAGCCACACTTCATCTTCAATGCCCTTGCTGATGGAAAGAGGTTTTCACTCAAAATCTCACGATACATTGCCCCATTCATTCTTTCGTTTACACGGTTCAGTCGTCCTGGTCCCTTTGCAGAAATCAGCCCCAAAGCATGATGTTTCCTCCCCCATGCTTCACAGTAGGTATGGTTTCTTTGGATGCAACTCAGCATTCTTTCTCCTCCAAAAGCGACAAGTTGAGTTTTTTACCAAAAAGTTCTATTTTGGTTTCGTCTGACCATATGACATTCTCCCCCATCCCTCTTCTGGATCATCCACATTCTCTCTAGCCAACTTAGAGAACGGCCCTGGACCACTGTTCCGAACTTCGTGGCTCATCCGTCATGGGGCAGACTCGCTAATCCTCCCGTCGGCCAACTGCCCCAGCGATTTGAGGCCTCCCGGGCGCTTAGTGTCTCTCGCGTCCTTTCACTTAGTCCCCCCCGTGTGGTTCTTGGATTTTGGCTCCGTTCTTGATGATCTTTTGACACCCCACGAGGGTGAGGATCTTGCCGTGGGGAAGCCTCCTTCCATATCGCTGGGATAGTTAACATGGTCCTTGTATGTCTTCCATTTCTAAATATCTCTCCCCACAGTTGATTTCTCTTAACACACCCGGAAGCTGCTTACCCTATTCCCACGGCAGATTCAGGTCTTCCCGCCGGTGCGGTCTCCAATTTTGTTTCTGGTTCCTTTACGCTCTCTTGGTCTTGCCATAGGTGTACGTTGGAGTGTGACTGTTTGAGGTCTGTTGACAGTGTCTTTTATACACTGGTGACATGACAGAGAGACTAGTTCAAACGACTCTAATATAACCAGCGTTGAACGAGTGGGGGACAGAGGAGCCTCTTAAAGAAGTTTTTACAGGTCTGTGAGAGCCAGAAATCCTGCTTGTTTGTAGGTGACCAAATACTTATTTTACAGATGAATTTACCAATTAATTCTTTAAAATCCTACAATGTGATTTTCTGATTTTCTCATTTTGTCTCTCATTTTGGATCTCTCAGTTGAGGTACCTTATGACAATCTTCCAGGCCTTCTCCATCTTTTTAAGTAGTAGAACTTGCAAAACAATTGGTGGCTGACTAAATACTGCCTTGTTTATTGACCCTGTGTAAATATCTATATATAGAATAGAATAGTATTAGATTAGGTATATATATAGTCTACAGTATATATACACCGCCCGTGGTCAGGATTATTGGCACCCTTGGTAAATATGATCAAAGAAGCTGTGAAAAATAATCTGCATTGTTAATCATTGTGCTCTATTTTGTGTCATTTTCTTTCCTAAAAATGTGGCCATAACATCGTGAGGCCCTTTCTCATTGGATGAATAGAATTTAAAGGGGGGAAGTAATTATACATAAATGTTATTTTCTTCAACTCACTTTGGACACAATTGATTGTACCACCTAAAAATGTGTCAGCTTGGCGCACAACACCAAGCTTCTGTCCGACTGCCTAGAGGCCATATCATGCCATGTTCCCCCCTCTTTCACCTTAACCCTATAGAAAAATGAATGTGGTTGACTTTGAGAGTGAGAAGCCACGGCATTCCGATGGAGCTGGGATCGAAGGGTCGGACGAGATTCTGGATGATAGACTTTCACTGCTCCTCATCTGACTCAAAGTTGCTCTCTCAACTAACCTCATTTCAGCATATAGGAAAAAACTCAGAGCCTGAGCATGTTATTATGAGGTTCCACACAAAGCCAAGGGGTTCATAAAAGGGTGGCGTTAATTGTGTCCAATGTGTATTAGAGAAAAAAAAATGCATGTCAAAATGATATTTCCCCCCATTTTAAATTCTCATTATGCAATGAAAGGTTAGATTTTTGTGACTTGGCCGTGCCACTACAAATAAAGAAGAAATTAGCACAGCAACACATGATTACCACTACACCGATTTATTTTCACAGCTCTTCCTTTGATCCATATTTACACCCAACCATGGACCCATAGTCTGACCACGCTGTATGTATATATAGTCTTATATATATTAAATAGTGGTTATACAGGTGGTGTGAAAAGGTTTTTGCCCCCTTGCTGTTTTTAAATTTTTTTTTGCATATTTGTCACACTTAAAAAGATTCAGATCATCAAACAAATTTGAATATTACTCCAAGATAATGCAAGTAAATACAAAATTCCGTTTTTAAATGATTCTTTATTTTATTAAGGGAAAAAAGCTGTACAAACCTGCCTGGCCCTACGTGAAAATGTAATTGCCCCCTAAATCTAATAACTAGTTGTGCCATGTTTTGCAGCAACAACTGCAATCAAGCGCTTGTGATAATTGGCAATGAGTCTTTCACATCGCTGTTGAGGAATTTTGGCCCACTCTTCTTTGCAGAATTGTTTTAATTCAGCCACATTGGAGGTTTTTCGAGCATGAATGGACTGTTTAAGCATCTCAATCGGATTTAAGTCCGGACTTTGATTTGGCCACTCCTAAACCTTAATTTTGTTTTTCTTGAGCTATTCAGAGGTGGACTTGCTGGTGTTTTTGGGATAATTGTCCTGCTGCATAACCCAAGAGCTTGAACTGGAGTCCAAAACACTATCTAATCGGCCGGAACATTCTCCTTCAGATTTTCTAAATAGTGCAGGAATGTCACTGGGGGTTCCTGTCAATAGTTGCAAGTTGTCGAGTCCGTGAGCTGCAAAGGGCAGCCCCAATATACACAGAATGCTTACCCCCCTACCCCTTTATTCAACTGTTTGGATTTGTATGTCATTTTTAATAGAACCTGCTGTGTTGATTTTACTTCCATATGTAACAACTACACAACCTTCAACAAAGTTCCACTTCTTGTTCCTCTCAGCCACACAGAATAGTTTGCCACAAAGTGGTAATCAGATATTTTTTGGCAAATGAGAGATAGCCTTTTGTGTTCTTTTTGTCAGCAGTGTCGCTTAAGACAATACTTGCCTGGAACACGTCAACCATGGGGGGTCCTCATTTTTTCCCTCACAGGGATCTTCTTCTTTCTTATTGTTGAATCAGAACACACTGACACTTAATTGAGGGAAAGTGAGAGCCCTAGATGTATTTCTGGGTTCTGTTTATCGACCTTTGGATGAGTCGTCTTTGTGCTCGCCTTGGAGTCATTTGTTGGCCGCCAACTCCTGGCGAAAGGTGTCACCATTGTTCCACACTTTTCTACACATTGTGCTAATGGCACTCTCACGCTGGCGTAGGGTTTCGTCTGCCTGGAAGGAGAATCCCACGACGCCTTAGAAAAATGGCTCTGATAATCTCCTTTCCAGACTGATAGCATGTCAACTGTTTGTTTGATTTCTCCGCACCACCACTGTTCTTAGGAATTTCTTATAGATCGTGGCATTATGTGTTGGCTATTTACAAGCATCTGCCTCTCACTTTGTCAACACAGGTTCTATGTTAAGTGATTCTCGTATTCTTGATTCGTACAGGTCCTTGGCCGTAATCCAGTCCTGGTTGTGTGGCTAGTGAATTTAACTCGGCTTCTAAAAAATATCTGGTTAATTGCCAGTCCTGTCATTGATTAACGGAGGGGGCATAATTAACTTTTCACGTATGGCCACGTAGGTTGCGATCATCATTTGTTTCCTCCCCTTAACGTGAAATTAATCATCATTTAAAACTGTCATTGTTTGTATTTACTCTTGCCGTATCTTTGGGTAATATTTATAAAATTTGTTTGATGATAAACGAAACATTAAAGTGTGACCAAACATGTACAAAGGACAAGGGGGCTCCAACACTTTTTCACAGCCATCCGTATTATAATATAATTATATATATTAATATATATCGATGTATATTATATATATATATTGTGTATTGGAAATAATTGTTCTATTTATGTATTTAATTGCTTCATTTTATGTCATTCTTCATATTCATACATTTCATTATTATCTATTACATTGTTTTTTTTATTCCAATTTTTTAAAAAAAAACATTTTTTTAATCTCTCAAGTTTTAAGTTTTTGCCTAGATTAGTTAGGTATCACCATCATAGCGGAGCGTCTCTTTGATTAAACATAAAAGGATTTGATTCAAAATGTATTTCATAAGTGACATTTTATTCACTTTTAATTTTTTTGTTATTTTTTTTTATGGAACTCCCCGCATTTGGTTTTGGCCTACTAGTTAAACCACATAGTTACTTTGATTCAACATGTATGTTTGAGTTCAACAAACACTTCAGGTGACAAAAAAAAAGGGGTTTGAGTCTTGTCTCTGAGATTATTATTATTCAATCTCTATCCTTGCCCGTCTCTCTTTTTAGGTTCCCTCAATCGTCATAAACGCAGGCAGAAAGTATGTAGTGCAAAGGTGCCTAAATGTGTAAGCAATGACAATACCACACCTCTCTACCCTAGCATGTCTCCTGTCCCGGTGTGTACCACCACAACAAGGTTAGAGATGCAGTAATCTTAGCATTCCTTGAGTCCTTAAATCTGGCATCAAGGCATTAATAATAGCTTTTAGGGTTATGTAATGTAGCGTCCTTTACTGAAATCTTCATAGCTTTTCTGACGACACAGTGGGCGGCGCCCGTGTGCATCCTCCCGTCCTGACGTATAGCCCTGTCAGCTCTCCCCCGGCTCGGGGACGTCCTTTCTCAGCCATGCCTTGTGGATAATCGTGCCTGTTTGAGTTTCACACCTGTTATTGTTTGCGTCACATTATTTGCCCTGCTGGTTGTGAATTCGTTAGTTGTTTAGGTCAATGTTGCGTTTTTAGTTTCAATCCGTTGCATGGAAAAACACACCCGAGAGATCGTCTGCCATTTAATTTTCGGCTCTCCGCCTTCCATTACATCTTCATGAGCCCTGCCTCATTACCGTAATGTGCCTTCGCGTGGTTCTTGGTTTTGCAGGGCATGGTGAGCGTTGCCAGCTCTTTGTTCTCAATCTAACAACAGGTGACTATGGAGCAGCCTGGTGTATTGTTTAACCGCTGTCTTTGAATATAGTTGAAAGTTACGTTCTCGAGACAGGACCAGAAGTACCAGAGAGGATGTGTGCCAGGGTCTGGCCAGATTAATGGCAAGCAAAAAAGACTTGCTCACGCCCTTGATTTAATTGAAGCTTTTGTTTTTGGGCACAGCGCTAGTAGGTCGTCTCCTCTGCATGAAACATTGCACAATTTTTTCCGGCCAGGGTATAGCAAAACAACATATTGGGAGGAGTCCTGCTCGACTCAAGTGAGTAATTATTGTGGGCTGTGTGATAAATGGTGTAGTGCTTATGTAATGTATGTATATAGACAGCACTCAACTGGTAATCGCAAAGACTCCAAGGTGTTAGTCCAGACATTCTCATCTCATAGTTCCATCCCATGTCGCTAAAAAAAACTGTCTGAAAAAACAAAAACTTATATGTCATTGCAGGTCTATCAGCCTCCAGAATTGCGTCAGCTTCTAATCCCCCTCCCTCCCTCAGCGACCCACAATATAATCCTCTTTTTTTTTTTTTTCTCTCCTCATCTTTTTTAATATGCGATTTTTGCGAGAATCAGGTCATCCTAGGTTTGTCGCCTGTCAGCTTTCCACCATAACGATGCAGTTTCTGTGTCGCGTGACAGTCTGGGCTGTTATGTTTTCGAATTTAAGGGAGTATAGACCCTTTTTCGTATCTGTCAAAGTGCTGCTCTCTAATTAGTTTAATGTGCCCAACTGCCACACCCGCTAGTGTGTCTGTTTGCCCAATGATGCACTTACTCCTGCGTGGCTGTAATGTGTGTTTCTCTGTAGTCCCCCTGTTTCCACCTGGTATTAATATGTGTTTATCATCGATGTCCATCACAAGTGGACAAGCTAAATACCGATGTGACGGGGCTCTAGCTTTGGGTCCACTTTTATGATGAAAACCCTTAGTCCAGAAGGTAGTTTTCGAGATCACAACATTTTGAGCTGGGATTGTGTCGCTCGTATGTGACTCGTGCTCATAATAGTGTTCGAATGTGTGCATGAATCAAGATACACATCCTCATCGACCACCTACTCTCCGCTGACTAAGCTGATACTTAAACATTACAATGTTCGTTTCCTATCTGTTAATTGACAAAATTAGAATGTTAAATTAAATTAAAATTTAAAAGTGAATGTGACCCATTAAAATTAATGTTTTTCTTTTCACTGGTTTAGTTTTGCATGCACATGAACAACAGGAGAAAACAGAGAAAAACAGATAAAATGACACATGATAGGAATAAAATAAATAGGCCTACATGAAATATGTAAATAATTAACAAATTAATGAAACAAGGGAAAAAAACAAGTCTGTTTTGTTTCATTTGTATGGCCACACCACAGGTTTAAGGAAACAGAGATGGCTGAAAGTGTGTAAGGGAAACAGGTCAATAATAATTTAGCTCAAAGGGAATCATTTAAGATTTTAAAGGGAACTCCAACACCAAATATATAATATGCAAGGGAATTAGGACAGAATCACTGTTTTATGGCTGATCACTGAGACAGCCAGCGATTTTGTGAACGAGCCGTATGACATCAATTCTGCAATGGATATCTATATCCAAAATATAGTGAAAACACTATTAATTAGCACAGTAACAAGATCGGCAGTTTAAGACATTAACTTGTGAGCACAAAACCACAAGATACTTATCTTTTCAATATAAATAATGCTTTATTGGATAAATCTAAGACATAAAAACTAATCTAACACACGAACACACGCATTCACACAAGTTGTAGAAAGTGAGGAAATAATTAGTTTAAGATAATGAAAATGTGAAATCCCAAGTTTATGGCAATATGTGCAATTGCATAGATCTGGACAACCATCAATCACTTAATTAACCCTCGCACCTATTGAGTTCCTCAATGAGGTTAACATTTATATTAAAATGCACCAGTTCAGCCGAATCTGGAGGTACTTGCGTTGCCTGTGTAGGGGGGTTCCCTTTCCCTTTCCCTTGCTGGGTTGCTCGAACCAGGGTTTGCCCAACCCCGAGACCTTCGATTGGCATTGGACGTTACAGTCTATGAGCAGCAACCATTGGATATGCGCGGGCATCCTGGCCTGCGACGAAGCGAGCTTGTAGGCTGCAGTTGAAGATCTTAGACAGCATCTCCATTCTGGGAGATGGTGGGCGACGTTAGGCTTAACTCAGAACACAAAACTCATTCATCAACTCAACGGAAATACAACAAACCTAAAGAAATTCCGTCTCTCTATGTAGAATGTAAATGTTTGATCTGAGATGACCAGGGTGGCGTTTTACTTCCTATCTCTCCTCAGTCGGCTTTTGGAATGAGGCTGGCGTGTAATCCATACCACGCTCAAACTAAAGAAGCATGAACGAAAAACATCGCCCCAATAGCCTAATGCCGTACACTAAAAAGAGGAGTAGTAAGTGATGCAACAAGTCCAGTGGGGGTTTGAAGAAGCAGAACCAAGAGAACCATAGAGCGAAGAGACGAGATTTGATGTGTGCCTTTTCTATGTATTAAGAACCCAGAGCCACCATGGCTGTCTTTAAAAACACCACCCCACATGGTGTTTTGGACCATTTAGATGTCGTGTTTTGCCCACGTTGCGTTTATATTCATCCCGGAGTCCACCATTCATAAATCACGTGTTTATCTTCAGTCCTTCACCATGTCAGCGTGTTTGCCCAACGTCTCGGGTAAGGATCAGTTGGGAGCAGGAATAGGATGTTCCTTATAATAAGACGGGAGTACTTTACCCAAGTATGATTGGAGAGAAACGTGTGGCAAGCATTAATTCTCAAAACACACACCATACGAAACACAATAGGCCTATCGTAAACTAGCCGATCAGCTACCGTTTAGTCACAATACATTCACAATATGATTAAGGCATGAGGTTTCAACATGTGGTTAGATCCATGCTAGGAATGGGGTTAGATAGATAGCAGGTTAGTTGCTCGAGTCCGTTTTAGTGTCATTTAAGGCATATTCCATGGAATATTAAGTTCTTGGCATCGGTGGACGTAAGGACTCACGTTCTGTAAGGAATGCTTCGACAGTCCTGTTCTTTGTCGTTAAGTGGTGAAGTAATTTGAACGCTTGTGATCGCTGTCACTGCGTTTCCATGTGGCGGTCACGGCTGCTGTCATCTCTTTGACCATTTATTCTTGATCACTTGCCCTAAAATTGACAATCTCCTTCCTAAGTTGTTCTTTTGTGTTAATGTGAAAACTGTTCTGTGACAGGGGTTTAGGTTTAGGCTTGCTTCAGACTGGCTAGGGTCTGATTTATGAGCATTCTGTTGTCTTGGGCCTCTGTGGAATTTTTGTGACTCCTCGTGTCTCAACTCGGTTTTGACCAAATCTTAGTTTGTCTGATTCGGTCTGATATCCTACAAGTGCATTCTGTTTGTTTTCTTTATTTTACAAAGTCATCTCATTGTGAATATTTTAGTTTTTTTCCACTGTGATAAGAAAAATATCCACGATCCTCTCACACACACGTAACATATAATTTATAGCATTGCTAGATGTTTATATGCCGTGTATTGTTTATTTAGCACGACTTTAGTATTAATCTTGTTTTATTTTACTCGATTATACTATTATACAACATTTTTGTACTATACTTTTGTAGAGCTAACTTATATTTCGCTGATTTTGGTCTTTTACGTTCTGACTGTACCGGTAAATATTTAAAGATTGTATGACTGAACTTTCTTATTTCCTTTTCTGTACACAAAATTTCACTGATACACAATTGACACTGATACATGTAAAAGTTTTCTACAATGAAGCTTTAAAAAAAAAGGCGAGGGGGGGTATCGTGTATAGTGTATTTGCCCAGCTTTTTTCACAATATTAGTCATGCGAAAGATCAGAAAAATCCCCACAACCTATTGGCCACATGAGACCGTCCCCCTGGTCCCCAAAGGTGGCAGAGGAATGTTTTAAAACATCCATAGTGGTGACGGGAATGTGTTACGCCCCATCAACCAAACACCATCTAAATACCCACCCATCACAAAACTCCGGACGGCAACCATGCGAGGTGGAACTGAGCCTACTCCGCCGCTGTTTAGGTCTTCACACCTCACCTTAAGTATGTTGTGATTGGTTGATATTCCTTTAAATCTGTTTTATTAAAACTTTGGCTTTTGCTGTCTCCAATGTGTATATGTTCTTAAAATAGTCAGCCATGTTTTGGTGCAAGTTCCTGGGAGGTGTGTGATCACACTGACAATTGGAGTGCTGTATTATTAAATTGAGAGACGCAGCTGTGATAAGATTATTACCTATTTTCGTAGACCAATGCCGTATTGCTCCCTAATTGGATAGAAACTGTTTGCATTGACAGTGTTATGATAATTACCGTGCTTATTTATTAGTATTATTATAATTTTTTTCTTTCCTGTAAGTTTGATAAGGACTGCATGTGTATTTTGAGGTTTCTGAGAGATAAGGTGACTAACTCAACATGTGCAACTCGGATGTCAGGCTGAATCATGCGCTCTGCATTACACGGAAGAACAGATTTGCTCTAATCTCGAGCCATTTATTGCTCTTTCTCAAAGAGGCACATTGTTTCATGATACATAAGCTTTCTTTAAGGAGATCAAAGTATTCTCATCAAAATAAGGTCATTATGTGCACAAGTAAAATATTTACTGAAACGGACAAATATACTTGTCATGAATTCATATTTTGAGCCCGTCTGGGTATATTTCAGAGCTCTCCGGTATTGATTTAAACAGAGGTCCCTGAAACGATTTACCGAAAGCTGTGGCGAGACCTGCGTGAGACCGGCACAGCATAAGGCTATGTATAGAGGGGGGGGGGGGGTGTTTCACTATGTGTG